>WHYT01000099.1:33994-78992 GCA_009806455.1 Tetrax tetrax
GGGGAGGAGGCGATCCAGTGCCCGCCGTGCTCGGAGGAGCGGCTGGCGCGGTGCAAGGCACCGCAAGGCTGCGCCGAGCTGGTGCGGGAACCGGGCTGTGGCTGCTGCGCGACCTGCGCCCTCAGCCGCGGCACGGCCTGCGGGGTGTACACCGCCCGCTGCGGGGCCGGCCTGCGCTGCTACCCGCCCCGCGGCGTCCCGCGGCCCCTGCACACCCTCATGCACGGCCAGGGCATCTGCACGGACCTGGCCGACGTCGAGGCCATCCAGGAGAGCCTGCAGCCCCCAGGTAAGGCCGGACCCGGGGGGCGAGGGGCGGGGGCGCCCCCCCGAGCAGCCCCCGTTGGCGCCCACCTGCTCTCTGCCGGCTTGGCGAGAGGCTCAGCGGCAGGGACCCTGCGATGGGACGGGACGGCGCGAGAGAGTTGCGTTCCGGGGATGGAGTGGCGCAGAGCTGTGTGAGCTCCCGCAGCCGGGTACCAGCGGGTGACACTTGTGCCATTCGTCACCGCAGTGCCATGGCCAGTGACTCCGTACGGTGCTGGAGCAGGGGTTTCACAGGGACCCACCACCAGCCATGCCCTGGCTGCGGGGTGTTGTCCCTGGACAGCAGAGCCATCCCAGGGTCGTGCAGGCACCCGTGGCCTCTGAGGATGGGACTCAGCTGCCGGGGAAGCTCCCGTGGCATGGTGACCCCTGTGCTGCCCTGCCCCTTCCCCGGGATGCTGCCAGCAGCTCTGGAGGAAAGAGGCCTCGGGACACCTGCTTCCTGTACAGGTCAGGCTGAGCTCCGCTGTGTCCTTCCCGCAGCTGGGCAGAGTGAGGGGCTGTGGGCAGCAGGCAGGGCCAGGCTGGAGAAACCTGGGCTCTGCCTGCGCCCATCTGCCCCCAGACCCTGGCACAGGTGTTGATCATGGCCCCCCTGCCACCCTCATGGTGCTTGGGTGGGGTCTGGGGACCGGGAGCTGAGGCGGCAGTGGGATCCCAGCCCCGGAGCTGCACAGGTCGCTCCATGGCTTTCACAGTGGGAATGGAGCCACTCCTGTGGGCTGAGCATGGAGACCTGGCCCGTCAATGGGTCTGGATGCCATGCTCCCCTCTTACCTGTCCTGCACACTGTGATGGAGAATGTGTCCCCTGGAGCTGGGGAGCAGCATCCTGCCACGGGATGGTCCGTGAGCTGGACTGGCCCTGTGTCCTCACATGGGGTCACCCGGAACTCCCTGAGGGCCAGAAGGGGCTGGAGCAGCGCCTGTCCCTGTGGTCCCGAGGGCTGGATCCCAGCTCATTTCCCTCCTTGCATGGCTGGTCCCCACACCGATGTCACCACAGTGAGGAGGGCCCTGTGCAGATGGGCCCCTCCGACTGCCCCTCTCCAGCAACAGGAATGGGTGCTGGAGTGCTCGGCCTGGGGTCAACTGCGGAGACCCCCTGCCCTGCCTGTCTGTCCTCATCCCACATCCTGCAGGAGCTGTCTGGGCTCCCTGGCCTGGGGCTGCGTTGGGCTGCCAAGGCCTGTTGGTTTTGGCCATGCCCCGTGTAACGCAACATTTTTCCCAGAGCCTTAGGAAACAGACTTGCAATTTTTTCCCTTCCTTCCCGTGGTGTTTTGGCCTTGCCAGAGATGAGTGGGTGGCTGTGGGAGCTGGACTCGTCTGCTGGTCACCACACCTAGCTGCAGTGCTGCAGGTGGCAGGACAGGGGAGCAGGCAGCAGCGAGCCCCTTCGCCTGGGACAGGCCAGTAGGACACCCCACAGCACATTGCTTGCTGTGGCTGCAATGGGATGTCCGAGCTGTGGGTCCCTGTCCTGCTCTGGCAGCCCGGAGCCAGTGGGAGCGTGGGGCTGGGGGCTGCAGGCTCCCTCACTCTCACCACAGCCCTGCCTGGCATAGTGAGGGCCCCTGGCACGGCTGGCGCATCTGATGCGTCCCACCCAGGGAAGCAGAAGGGACTTAATACTTATTTAGGGGCTGGGGCGTACGGAGCAGGTGTCCCTCGTCTGTGCCCGTGTCCCCCCGGGCTGAGTGGGTGCCAGGCGAGCAGAGGCTGCGGCGGGCAGGCGGCTGGGAAGCAGTTAATATGCAGCTTGTACAGTAAACACTTTGTCTGGGGGCTCGGCCCGGGGGGCTCTGCATTCCAGGGAAGATACTGGGTGGGATTGGCGGAGGCTGGGCTTTCAGAGGGGCTGGATGATGGCTCCCTGCTCCATCGCAAGGAACGAGCCTCTCTGCTCATTCGGGACCTGTGGGACAGGATGGTGGCCACTCTCCTCCCCCAAGACCCTCTCCTGTAGCAGGGACCTCATGCAGGACCCTGGTCCCTGCCTCCCACTCCCAGCTCTGCCATCTCCAGGCTGGGTCCTGGGACATCCTGCTGCTCGGCCGGAGCCCTGCGACAGGGCCAGACCCGGGAGGTTCCAGCTGCAGCTTTTTGGCTCAGCCTGCGGGTGCCTGGGGATGGCAGTGGCTGAACCTCTGTGTGGCAGCCGGGAAGAGGTGAGAACGTTTTCCAGAGCACACGATGAGTGATTTAATGCTGGGTAAATAATTAATGCTGGGTAATAAAGCTGCGTGCATCCCTTGTGGTTGCTCTCAGCCATGGCTGGGACAGATCCTGTTCCCTTCTTGCACACAGTGACCGGGAGGGATGGTGGTGTCTGAGCCCTGGCTGTATGGCACATGGGCAGCGAGGACAGGCTGGGTTCAGCCCCCAGCAGCATCCGCATGCGTCTGTCACTGCTCCTTTCTGCCCGGTCAGGGGCCAGGCGGGGCTGTTGCGCTGTCCCTCGGGATGGGGTCTGGCCTGTGCCTGTGCTTGGGTTTCTCTGGGCTGGGCACTACTCCCAGTGAGGCTCTGGTGCCTATGGGGAATCATCTGCATCTGCATCCTGACGTCCCCTCCATTGGGCTCATGCCGGGTGTCGAGCTGGGGGCGCAGAAACGCTCAGCCGTGTTAGAGCATGGCAGGGCTCAGCAGCGTGTCCTCATGAGCTGGGGACAGGCCAGTGCCCCTGGCCAAGGGGCAGTAGGTGCCTGGTGTCTGCACCCAGCCACCTCTGTGACCCAGCTCCTTGCGCTCTGCGGGGGCTAGTGCTCGGCAGGACGAGCAGAGACTGCCCTGTGCCAGTGCCTGCCAAGCCAAGAGACCCAGCTCTGCGCCAGTGCCTGCCAGGAGCACCCAGAGGTGACAGGGAAGGGTACTGGATAGGGAAGCAGAGGGTATCAGGACTCAATGTGGCTCATGTGGCATATTGGCCACAGACACGTGGACATGTCCCCTCTGGCCCCTGGGAACACACGTGCAGTCCTGGGGCTTTGCTGGCTGCTCTCCTCCCACCGGATGCCATGTGGTGGAACCCGGAGCCCTTCAGCGCTCCCTCGGGCTCGGGGCAGCGAATCACAAGTTCAGCATGTGACCAACCTCATTTGCAGCTCCCGTTAATTGAAGGCTACGCTGAATGACCCGTTTGTGTCTCCTGTCCATGGGCCAAGCGGAAGGCTGGGCAGAAATCCTCCTCCTGCCGGGACGGGGTGGCCAGCGAGGGCAGCACCCGCTCCCATCCTCTTGGCATCCACTTCCATTCCGTCCAAGCAGAGGGGCTTGCCCCAGCCCTTGGCCAAGCAGGCAGCCCTGCCTTGCTCTGCCTGTTCTCCCCTGCTGCTCGGAGACCTCGCTCTGCCAGCACAGCCCCAACTGTGCCTGGTGGTACCAGGGTGCTGGTAGCCGGTTCATGGGCTGCCCTGCACGGCTGAGGCTGTGGAGCGGGACGGGGCGAGAGGCGCAGGATGGCTCAGGGCCACCCCACAGACGCTGGCACCACTGTGGCCGGCATCCAGGTGGTGCTTCCCAAGGGGTCCGGGCAGAGCGGGCTGCACAGGAAGCGGTGTGGGGGGGCTGGCCTCCAGGCTCCCCCCAGAAGTTGCTTTTTCCATGTCTTTGTGCATGAGCGTGGAGTTTCCTCATCCAGCTGGCATGGGAGGATTGCCAAGGGAGGGAGAGGCTCCTCGAGCGGCCGCACATTGCTTAGGGGGTGGGAAAAAGACCCCAAGACTGCAGCGATCCCTGCAGCGGGGAGGGAGCCTGGGGCTGGTGTGGGAGTTGAGGGGCAGCTCAGCCCCTGCCATGTCAGGGGACCATGGGTCCTGGAGCTCTGTCTCCAGAGCTGGGTGCCGGGCGAGAGCTGCCTCTCTGCCTGGAGGCACTGATGTTTCATGTGACATTATGAAAATGTTACTGGCATCTGGTTTTATTTAAGCCGAGAGATCTGAGGCGCTGAAGGCGGCTGGCGGGGGGAGGAGGGGTGTTTGTCCGTGCTGGGGCTGGGTAAGGGCTTCCCCCAGGCAGAGCAGGACCAGCGCGTGGAGATGCTGGGACTTTGGCGTGGCGGTCCCTGCTAGTGCCAAACCTCCCACTTGGCTCTTCCTGGCGTCTCTCCCCGAGGAGGTGCAGGGGGAGGCAGGGGAGGGAAGGAGCACCCCTGCCCGAGCCCCTTGAGCCGCCACCTGGGCTCTGCCGCCAGCACCCGCCTCGCACCACGGCCTCATGGTTGATGCCACTGGGGCTGGTGTGCGCCGTGGCTGGCATTGCTCTGCATGGGGTCCTGGAGACTTTGGGTTTGTGTTTCAGGTTTCAAGGGCATGAGCAATTTCCTGGAAAAAAAATGGACAGATTGAACAAAAAAGCAAATAACACAAATGAAGGAGAAGGCTTTGATCAGACTTTTGCTATGAACTTTAACCAGGCTGCTGGGAGCAGGTCCAGGAGCCCTTTGCTGCAAGGGAGCCATCACGCGAGATGCCAATGGGAGACCGGGGCCAGGATCCCGCCCGGATACGGCGGGAGGGGCTGGTGCCTGGCATCACCCCGGCAGCCTCCAGCCCTGGTGCTGTGAGCCCCTGGGTGCTTCCACCGTCAGTGCCCCCCACCCGGTTTGGGAACGTTTTTCCCATTGCTGGCCATGATATTAATTAGCAGAAGCCCATCTCTGGGATAAAGTTGGACAGGGAGCCGTGGCGGCTTTCCTCTTACAGCCCAGGTGGGTTGGGAGTCAAAACGCTGCTGGGGCTGTGCCTAACGTGGCTCTGAGCACAGGTGGGACTCCGGCTCCATGCGGTGCCCTCCTTCCCCAGAGCGTTCACGAACCCCAAACCAGAAGAACCGGCAGCTTTTTAAAAATAAAGTTGTGCTGAAAGCTCAGGTCTCATGATGCTCCCTCCAGCTGCCAACATCTGGGATCGCAGTTTGGCTGTGCTCCTGGTGCAGGCGAGGATGCCAAGTGCCGCCTTTTAGGATTGGCCTCGCAAGAGATTAGCTGCGGCGCCTAGTGCAGTTTCAGGCCTGGCGGGTGCTCAGCACAGCCCTAGTGCAGCCCCAGTGCCCCTGTTCCTGCTGCAGCTCCTCGGAGGCAGCTTTTGGGAGGCACTGGGGTCTTGCTGGGGTCCTGGGGTCATCTTCCAGCCCTGTGGGTCCGATGCCATGGGCAAGCAGCCGGTGCTTGGTGGCATGTGGCTGGCCAGAGCACAGCTGTATCTTTGCACCACACAGAACACTGGCACAACTGCCCGACGCTCTCACAGTGTGCGTTCGCAACTTGCAATAACAGATGCACGGCAACAAGGCTGTGAATCGTGGCTAATGAGTTGTAAAAAGTCCCAAGAACTTTTCCCAGGGCTGCGGGGAGAGCTCAGCCCAGCGCGATGCTGGGGTTGGTGAGGACAAGATGGGACCTGGGGCTGGGAGTGACACTTGCGGGGACCAGGGAGAGGGGCGTGGGGTCCGGCAGCACCAGCTGCGCGTTGTGCCCAGTGGTGTGAGTTGCTCTGTGAGGGCCAGGGCCAGGGCACTGCGGGGGCATCGCCATCCCCGGGGCTGCCCCATGGCGCTGAACCCCCTCCGGTTTGTGTCCTTGCAGAGAAGGAGGAGATTGACCACCCCAACAACAGCTTTAGCCCCTGCAGCATCCACGACCGCAAGTGCCTGCAGAAGCAGCAGGCGAAGCGGGTCAACAACGGCAACAAGATGCGCAACAGTGGGAGCCCCTACCACCGCGAGGAGACACGGCCCATAGTGAGCACTGCGTGGCACTGGGCGCCGGGGCGGTGCTGGGCTGGGGAGGGCAGGATGGGTGCTGGGTGCCCCAAGGCTGTGCTCCAGGGTTGGGGTCCTGGTGCGCTGGGGTGGGGGTGTGCACCAGCCCTGCCGCTGGCTCAGCCCCCCCTGCTTTCCTGCAGGCGCAGGGCTCGTGCCAGAGCGAGCTGCACCGGGCACTGGAAAGGCTGGCTGCATCACAGACTCGCACGCACGAGGACCTGTACGTCATCCCCATCCCCAACTGCGACCGCAATGGCAACTTCCATCCCAAGCAGGTAGGACGGGATGCTCTCATCCGTTGTGGGGGGTCGCTCACGTGGGGGCATTTTGCAGAGGCTGGGAGGGGCACACAGACAGATGGGCCAGTGCTGGGGCACAGCAGAGCCCACCCGCAGCTCCTGGTTTCGGTGGGAATCACCCTCCAGGTGCTGTGGGGCACTGTGGTGGGATGGGGGTGGCAAAGCCCCTACCAGAGCCCCCAGCTGCCCCAGCCAGGCAGCCCGTGGCAATGGGACTGGGCGCCCCTCACCGAACACGTCCCCTCAGTGTCACCCGGCGCTGGACGGGCAGCGGGGCAAGTGCTGGTGCGTGGACCGCAAGACAGGGGTGAAGCTGCCAGGCTTCCTGGAGCTGAAGGGGGACTTGGATTGTCACCAGCTGGCAGACAGCATGTGAGCGCAACTGTGGTGGCCCTGCGCCACAACCAGGATGCCGTCAGGGCTGCGTAGGAGAGGAAGAGAGGGGACACGACTGCCAACCAGCTTGCTGGTGCCGGAGGACCCCGGCATGCACCCTGGATTGCCGCCATGTTCTACACCATGGGTTGCCCTCGGCAGAGGGCACAGCACCGTGACCTGTGCCATGACCACTAGCTGCCACTGCTGACAGGTCCCCGGCCTGTGCCAGCGGCACCTGCATCCCGCATGGACGCTTGTGTGGACAGATGCTGCCCTGGGGTGGAGCGGGTGGAGAGCCCCCACGATGCTCCTGCCCCTCGGTGCTGCTCCCGCAGCCGTCGCTGCCCTTCCACCCCGTTGTGCCCCTCTGGCTTTTGCCCTGGCCCCTCACTGCTGCGGTGTGGCCGGGGGACTCAGATCCCGGTGGCTGCGGCAGAAGCTCGGCTGCTGCCCCAGCCCAGCCTGGCCCCCCAGCCGCAGCCGTGCTGGTGCCGCGTGGGGTGCCACGGCAGCACCCCTGCCCGCAGTGCCTTGCCATCCACACCAGACCTCTGCGTGTGGCGGTAGAAGTGCCTCATCCTGCCCTCCGTGCTGCGGCTGCCTGGGCAAGGACTAGGGGACCCCATGCAACTGGGGATCCCAGAGACCCCTGCTGCTATCACCTGCCTGGGACCTGCCCTGGCTCTGTCTCGCCCAAGGTGTGTGTGTGCGACAGGCATTGCAGCTGCACCGAGCAATATGAGACCTTCCCCCTCCCTGCTACAATCCCCATCCCCATGGCCCAGGAATTGCCTGCCCTCGAGCCCAGCCCTGTCCCGCTCCCTGCGCAGGGACAAAGCTGGCGGCTGCAGCATTTTCCTTCTGTCCATCCCATCTCTCTCTGCCCCGTCCCCGGGTGAGGGGTTCAGGCAGCCCCAGACATGCATTGCATCCCCGTGGGCACTGGGTCTAAGGGGAGGGTCAGGGGACAAGGGATGCCAAGGAAACGTCTCCCAGTAGGAAGGGCTTCTTTTGTTTCTTTTTTCTTCCCCAAAGATTTTTAATATTTAAAAAATGTCATTGGTGGGATCTTAGAACCAACTGTGTGGCCTCTGAGGATGCAATCCTCCGCCTCTGTGGAATGGGGCACTGCTGGCGATTTTTTCTGTCTTGTCTTCTTCCAACTTGGCCAACATGACAAAACTGGGACGAATTTCTGGAACGTCTCAGGGACGAGATCTGCTGCAGATTTTACCAGCACAAAGTTCTCAGCTGAGAAATTGTCACTATTTTTGTAGCTTTTTTTTTTTCCGTCTTTTTCTTTGAAGCTCTTCTGTGGAAGCCAGCTAGGCTGGAAATTTTTCACCTAAATGTCTTTTAGGTGAGAAACAGCCATGCTGGCCGCCATGGCAAGCTTGCCAAAGACAGAAAGGATTTTGCCAATCCCCCCCGACTCACCCCCCCAACTCCATGGCCACAGTGGGAGGTTTTGGTTTTCCATGTGGATTCGACCCGGCTGTGCTGGCGGGTGCCAAGGCTCCTGATGGGAATGAAATGTTTCAGTTTTAGTGAAACACCCTGCTGTCTCCCAGCAGCTCCCTGGCACAGCATGGCATGGCACAGCACGGCATGGCATGACATGGCAGCTCCCCAGCACGTATCTCCGCAGGGGTGCAGGTGGGGATGGGGATTGGCAAGTGCCGCTGTCCTGCTGGCCAGGGCTGGCCGGATGCCAAGGAAGGAGTGAGCCGGGATGGGCGCTGGCACCGGGCTCAGCATTGCAACTCATCGACACGGCTTCAGACAGCTTCTTGTCTGGGTGGCACCGTCCTGGTGTTACCTCCTGTGTCCTCGGGTGCACGAGAACCAGCGTGGCTCAGCACCTCACCGGGCTCTTGCTGAAACCCTTGCCCGCCCTGGCACCCTGCTCAGTCCCCTGCCTGCCCTGCCACCCGCGCAGTTGCACATGGCCCCACTCGGAGGAGGCTGCACGCTGTTTCTAAACTGACCCGATTTGCCAGGATGGTTCTCTGTGGGGATGAGGATCCCCGTCCCTGCCAGACCCCGCAGCCCCACTGGTCACGGTGCCGGTCCCATGTGGCTGCACCAGCAGCACCATGGCGGGGCGCAGGGCGTGGCAGCAGCCCCAGCCTGGTGGGCTCAGCCGCCTGGACCCTCCCCCACGCGGCCAGGGCGGCACCCGTAAATCCAGCAGACCCTCTCCTGGTTTTGGGGTGTCCAGCGCAGAGGGCTCCAGCGTTTTGTAGTGTCTCTCCTGTAGTTTAAGGCTGTATTTACATGCGATCATATACCAGCGTAAGGCTCCCCAACCCCAGCGGTGTTTTTCCACGCCGATGTGATTTTTGTCAGTTCCTCCTGGGCCAAGCCCATCCCTTCAGACTCCTGTGTAACATTGACTCTTTTACAGTAAAGTTGAACCTTTGTATTGTCAAAAAAGGTAATTACTGTATTTATTTTTTCCTCTTATTTAATGTGTTTCTATCGAGTGCATTTTATCTTTGCATTGCTTTAAAGAAAAGGAGAGGGGGGAAGCTGGCATCTCCAAAGGCACCTCCCTGTCCTCTGCCAGGAGCGCAGGCACAGCCGGCTGCGGAGCGGGACAACGGAGCCTGGGCTGGGGGGAGCTGGAGGAGGGGAGCCTGTAGTTTAAGGCTGTATTTACATGCGATCATATACCAGCGTAAGGCTCCCCAACCCCAGCGGTGTTTTTCCACGCCGATGTGATTTTTGTCAGTTCCTCCTGGGCCAAGCCCATCCCTTCAGACTCCTGTGTAACATTGACTCTTTTACAGTAAAGTTGAACCTTTGTATTGTCAAAAAAGGTAATTACTGTATTTATTTTTTCCTCTTATTTAATGTGTTTCTATCGAGTGCATTTTATCTTTGCATTGCTTTAAAGAAAAGGAGAGGGGGGAAGCTGGCATCTCCAAAGGCACCTCCCTGTCCTCTGCCAGGAGCGCAGGCACAGCCGGCTGCGGAGCGGGACAACGGAGCCTGGGCTGGGGGGAGCTGGAGGAGGGGCGGGGGGCTGGATTGCAGCAGCTTGGAAGTGGAAAAAAAATGCCTGAGCTGAAAGAGTCTGGTTTGTAGATCCCAGGACTGGGCTGGCGGAGTGGGGCCAGCACCTCCCTGCACTCGGCAGCATCCACAGTGCACGGGGCTGGGGGCCAGAGCTGAGCATCCCACCGGCGTGGCGACAGGCTCAGCTGCTCTGTCCCTGCCCGGGTACGTGGTCCCTCCCCAGCCTGGGGGACACTGCACTGGGTTTGGGGTTTGGCAGCACCGAAAACCCAGGCACCCACAAAGCCTCAGTAAGAGCTATGCTGAGGAGGGATGAGGTGGGAAGCAAATGATTTCATGTCTCTTTGTGAGTCCCAGTTCAACCCCTGCTCGCTGCCACAGCGAGAGAAGCAAGAAGCGTCACCACCAGCCCTGCTGAGTGGCACAGGGCAGCGGCACAGAGCGGCAGTGGGGCCTGGAGACGGTGGCAGGCTGGGACAAGACACCAGATGGGCTTCAAAGTTCAAGGGAGGACAGGGCCAGGCGCTGGCTTGTGCCAGAGTGACGTGCTCATGGCCAGGCAGCCCCGCTGGCCTTGCAGAGCTGCAGGCTGTAGCATGTGCTTGTGTGCATGCCGGTGCCTCTATGGACTGAGCACACTGGCTCCATGCAGTGTTTTGGGAGGGCGTCAGGGGACACAGCTGGGAGATGCCCAGGCACGGGAACGCCAGCAGCCACACACCTCCTGGTTTCCTGGTGTGCCTGGCCACGGCTCGGCTCTTTCACAGCGTTTGCAGCAAACGTGCTTGCTGGGGCAACTGGGAGGCAGTGTTGCTTGCGGTCATGTCACAGGAGGGCAGCTGGGTCCCTGGCATCGTGGATCCCCGGGGCCAGAGGTGTCGACCAGACTGGTGCCAGCCCGATGCTCCGGTTACTGGTGTTGCGTGGCTGACAGTGCTCGGGGTCATGCAAACACGCCAGAGGAGCTGGGCCCAAAGGCAGCTGTCCACAGGCAATGTAGACAAGCATTGTAAATTGCTGGCACAGCAGATTGGCAGCCAGACCAGGGAAGACATCAGCTATCCTGGAGCCCGGCCCAGTGCCCCAGCCCCATGCCAATGGCTGCCCAGGACTGGAGCTCCCTGGGCTCTCCTTTGGGGTCCGTCTCCAGCTGCCCCCAGTGCTGGTGGCTGCAGCGGCACTGGGCTGGGCTCAGTAACAGATTTGGCTGGAGGAACACGTGTGTGTGTATGTGTGTGTGTATGTGTGCGTGTGCACTTGGCAGAGGCGCTGCCAGGATGCTGGGAGCATGGGGGCTGGTGCCATGGGGTCTGGGTGTCATTTGTCCCTTCCCACAATGCTTACAGATCCAGGGGCACCCAAATTCCCCCAGTTCCCCTGGCTACCCAGTGAGTTGCTGCTCCTCCCAGTCAGCCAAGGGAGGGCTATGGCCCTTTCCCTCTTCACCAGGAAGCTGGTGACAGGAGGAAAGCAAACTCTCCTGTGCCCTCGGATGCGTCCAGAAGCACTGCTGGCCAGGACCCTGTTATGTTGGGATGGGGGAGGCGGGTGGTGATGCTAGCCCCCGGCAGTGTCTGGGTCCCACGTGAGCCAGCCCACATCTCATCGAGGAGTGAAGCTCTGCACGCTCTCCACCTGCAACAGCTGGTGGCTCCCTGTCCTGGTGCAGGGCAAGGACTTTTCCAGGCAGAAACCCCTCTGGCCACCACACTGCCGCTTTCCCTGCTGTCTCCAAGACTTCGTGTCCATGCACCCACATGGTGGGCAGTCACTGGGAACGGCAGAAGCGCAGGGAGCCCAGGGGTGACAGGCTCACTGCACCCAGCCCCAGGCTGGGTGCTGGGTTTTGGCTGAGCAGAGCTTAGGGCATGCAGCCTAGATGGGACAAAGCAGTTGCTAGTTTCTCATCCTGGAGCCAGGTGCTCCCCCCACCCCATGCAGTAACTCTAATATCTGTTTTTATCGTTGCCACAGAGCTCTTGCAGCTGGATGCCGTTTCACAGCCTGGCTGGAGGACAGTGATTTTTTTTCTTTATGTGCAACACATGCACACACTTGGCAATTTGAGAGCAAAGTAACATACTGCAGTTGCTAACATCTCTGTGGTATTTGTGGTGAGATAAATGATCCACTGCTTTACTGAGAATACCCCTAAGCATGGTTTGTTAGCACGAGATCCAAAATTAAAACAATGGAGAGGAACCAGGTAAGCAAGTGCAAAGGGAGGCGACTGCACAGTGGGCTGAGAGCCACTCTTCGCCACTCAGATTACAGCAAGAGCTGAATCTTCAGCTGGTGTAAATCACAGCAGCATTGATTTCCACAAGGCTGCGCCAATTTACGTCATCTGAGGATCTGGCCCAAATTCATGCAAGTAATTTCCAAAAATTTAACATTTTACTGTCATGAAAATGTCAACATTTATTTCTCAGCTTGCTGTGATGCCTGGAGGTTGAGCTAGCCTGTAACCCCACTTTGCAAAAAAGGGCAAGAGAATTTACCAGCACCAGGCAAAAATATGCTGCTCTGACATTTCTGCCTTTTGAGGGAAGCAGGATTTTTCATCAGGGCCAAGTGATGTTACATGCTTTGATTTGCAAAACTGCTTCCTGATGCTGGACCCCTCCCTGCCTGCACCTCCCCTCCCACAGCATTGCAGGGCAGTTAGGGCCAAGCCCCCGAGGTGGGAGCTCAGCTCCACGTAACGGGCCTCAGCTAGGACACTGAGAGTGCAGACATCCCCCGCTGCCAGTGGAAATCTCAGCCAGAGTATTCCAGCCCTCCGGAGCAAAGTCAACTGTGTGTGCCAGGTGAGGGAGACAGCAGTTCCATACAGTGAGCACAGCTCCTGTCCCGCACCAGCCACTGCAGCGAGCGCTGTCATGCGATGCCCTGTGGAGGGTCTCAGAGGAACATTTCATCCCACCACAGCATAAAATCTTTAACTGAGACTCTTGATATGACAGTATGTAACAAAACGATATAAATATGAGCTGTTGCCAAAATGCAACCCAGAAGCAGGAAAGGGTGAGCAGTAGCAGCTCAGCAGTGTGCGGGCAGCTGCCAGCCCTGAGTTGTCCCGAGGTTTGTCCCCTACAGGCCTGGCAGGAGCTTGCAGAGAAGGTCGATGACAAGTGACGCCGGCTGCACAGTGTCATACTCTGCAAACAGGTGACAGAGGTTCTCCGAATCTGTCTGGCTTTTGGCCACGAACCCAAAGATTCTTTGAAAAAGGAGAGATACTTATTCAGATTACATCCAGGAATCCAAAGGAATACGCTTAAACTAGCCCCAGCCACAAAGCAAAACCCTGGTTCCAGCAATTCCACCTTGGCCCACTCCCCAATCACGTTTACTTGGAAGCAAAACAGCCAGGAGAAATGTTTCTGGCAAGGCTTCCTCAGCTGTGAAAAGTTTCTTGAACACAAGGTAGAGCCAGATAGAAACTCACCTCGTGAGCCCAGAGCAAGCGAGTCACTGCGAAGGCTGAGAACAGGGCTCAGGCAAGCCTCTCCTCATAGCCTACAGAGCACAACTGCCTACGCTTCACCGGTCCATCCCGCACCTCATCCTGCCACCACCCTAACTTTTATCATGTCCCCTCTTTGTTGTTAACATTTGATTCTTTGCTCCTCTGCAAAGCTTTGCAATGCGCCTGCACTGGAGAGGCGAGGGGGGGCCCAAGCAGCCTCTCCTGCCATGGTTTGCACCAGCACACGCTTCGGCTGCCAGAGGTCCCCGTGCAGGTCTTACCTCGAGGACTTGCAGAACTTCTGCCACCTGAGGGAAGAAAAAAATTGGATTTGCTCAAAGGCTGTTATTTAACTCATTCCATCAGCTGCAAAGTCAAGGGTTATATTTATCTCAACCCCAGCATGTGAAGCCCAGGGCTGCACAGCCCACAGTTAGGATGTGGGATTTTAAGCATTGCGGAGACCGTGCTGGGAACCGTGGGGAAGCCAGCACCGCGCGGCAGCTCCGACCGGCACAGACACCCGCAGCGCAGCCAGTAACTCACTTCCTGTTCTCAGGGTCCATCCCGCAAAACCTGATGGCAGCCAAGGGGTAGTGTCGCCTGAAGAATACCCTGCCAGGGGGAGGAGGAGGCGTTAGAGGAGGGCAGTGCCAGGGCAGAGCTGGTGGGAGAAACTGTGAATTTGCAAATTCAAGCCCTGCTCTAAGGCTTGTGGCTGCTGGGGAGCAGGGGGTGTGAGAGTGCAGCTCCCTGGGGCTGGCCACTGAACTGGCAAAGTGCAGGCAGCTCTTGGGTTCAGCTGGCTCCTGCCTCCCGCTCTTGAGAGGCTGCCACTAGCTTCACGTAAAGCACCATCATGTCCTCCGCCATAACAAAAGGGGTTGTGTCCGCCCCAGATTGCAACACGGATTCATCCCAGCAGGTCAGCTTTTCTTGACGTGCCGCAGAGCAGCACGTTGGCAGGCTGAGAGCCAAGAAGAGAGCTGGGCAGTCACGAGCAAGCTGTGTTTCCATGAGCCAATTAGCTCCTCTCCTGCACTTCACCACCAGTGAGCCCTTGGCCACGGCAGCAGCCCTGTCCTGACCCTCTCCAGGCAGCTCTTACTTCCTCTGGATGTCCGTCAGCGTCACTCCCTGCTCTGCCACTCTGAAATGCACGAGGGTGGGTGTGGGCAGTGTCTCCAGCTCGAAGGTGGAGGAAATAGCTTTCTGGATGGCCGAGGCTCCCGTGAGCGTCTCCATGTTCACCGAGTTGAGGTACAAGACATTGCACACTGCAAGGACAGCACAGAGCCAGGCTCAGCACCAGGCCAGGAGCACAGGTCCCAGGCATCATTCTGCAGAACTGGACACATGTACATGGGTCAGATTTGTTTTCATGAAAATTAAGGATTTGGTGACTCAGAAATTCTTCACAAATGTATTTTGGTTTACTTTATTCTTTACATTAATTGTTTAAAAAGTCAAAGTATTTAATTTCCAGTTTCTAAATGTCATGTTTGGATTTTTTTTTTCCTTTTATTACATATTTCCTTTAATGAAAAGCAGAAATACCTCAAGCCAACTAATGGCTGAAGGCCAACCTAAAACATGACATTTCAGGCTGATTGAGCTGTTTAAAGGGCTGTTCTGGGTCAAGCTAAACTTTTCAGCTTTCCAACTATTTTTCAGAATTTCCAGCAAAACAAAATGATTTCTGACTTGCATCGTGACCCCTCTGCACGGTCTCCTGCCCATCGTTCTCTGCTCTCACTTGGAGCCCACCCATTGCTGCACCCTGGCCAGGGGCACCCTGGTGCAGAAAGCAAGCAAAGACCCTTCCCCATCCTGTTGTGCAGTTTCCATGAGGTTCCCATGAGGTCCCTCAGCGATTTAACCAGCCCCCAACTGCCTCACCCCTCTCCTAGAAACTCCAGATGTTCAGTGCCCGTCTGTCCAATACCCTGGTTGGTGCCAACCAGGAGAGAGGCTTAAAAATCAGCGGCTATTTAAAACTGTGGAAATTATGGCTCTTTTATCAGCCTTGGGACCTCAAAAACTGTCTTTTCAAGCTTTACCTCACTGTCATGAGGACCAGAAGTCTCCTTTAAAAATACCAGGTTCCCTTGCAGGCCCATGACCTGAGGATGTGAAGAAAACCCGTAGGTATCTCCGAGCTGGTGATAAAGACAGGAGGAGGACATTGTACCAGCACCCACAGATGCACTGGGGTGACCTACTGTTCTGCTCAGATCCCAAGACAGCACTGGCTTTTCAGCTTCTTCTGTGAATGGTGTCAGAACAGGCAACACAAAAATAATAGAGCCCTGTGGCAGACAGGTAAGGACTAAAGCCCAGGTGCACACCCAGAGATCTAGCTATTGGAAGCTCGACTGTCACCTGGTGACAGCAGCCTTTCCTCACCAGCAGTTTTCTTCATCAGTGATAGAGAAGATTCTGGAGCACAGTCAGGGCTGTCTTCTCCATCAGCAAGATCTGTACAAACAACAAGCAGGAGCACTGAGGTCAGGCTGCTCTGGGTCACCACTTTGCCTTGGGTGAAATTCCTTATCTCACAAGAGGCCCAAATGCTGCTTAAATTGCAGGGGTTTAGAGCAGTAATTAATTTAATGGCTCTGTTAATCTCTGAGCTCCACACTCCTCCTTTCCTCACCCACCCTCAGTGGTCCCCTGCTCCCTGCTGCTTTGCTGACCATCCTCTATCCCCAGCAGAATCAAGTCACCACTGTCTCATGCTCGAGTCAGCTCTCACAGGTCCCTGCTGCACTCACAGCCAAGGCAACCAGCCCCGCTGTGGGGGCACCCAGGCAGCTCAGCCTCCTCCCCGCTGCAGGAGGGACTACTCGGAGCATCCCTGCCCACCTCACACCTACCTCGAGTGGGAATGCTTAGCTTGCATGGCAGTGCCAGTGGCGTCATGGCGTGCTGATACACGAAGGCAGAGAGGCTCCCTGCAACACAGAACCACAAGTTGGAGAGGTCCCGGTGCCTGAAACCTCCAACCCACATGCCTCTGACCCCACAATAGTGTCCTGGGGACCTCAGAGGGGGGGGGAGAGAAGGGGGGGGGCACTAACATGGACTATTTGGGGCCTCACTCCATGTTCTTGTTTGGAGACTACTCCAGTCTCAATGGCAGAGAAGAGTGAACAGGAGCCAGAGGCTGGAGGACCCCCACAACACCACACTCGCTGCAGGGCTGTGCAGTGGCCCCAGTTCCAGCTGGTGCTTTGAGGGGAATTTGGAAACGGCTCCAGAAGGTTCCAGGGCTGCTGTGGGTGATGGCACCGTCCTTACCGAAATAAAGCTCCTCGCTGGCTCCTTTCAGGCACACACCTTTGGCAGAGGACTCGATGAGGAAGTGCCGGACAAGGTCACTGCTGTCATCGTCTGCAAGCAAAGACAGTGTCAGCACCTGCTTGAGCGCTGCTGTTTTGCCCCTGCCCTCCCCAGGGCTGTCCCAGGACAGCCCCCGGTGCTTCTGCTCGACATGGCAAGCACAGTGCCAGACCCCGTGCAGCGGTGCAATGGGCACGCACAGACCCTATTGCCAGCATCTCATACTAGCAGAGTCCTGCAGCTTCTCAGCTTACTTTAGTTTGACTGGTTTCCACGAAATCCCTGAAGCAAACCACACCTACCCGAGCAAGACCCTGTACCTGTCTGACTGCCGGATGGAGAGACAGGAACCTTCATCGCCAATCCAAAAGACCCCCGGTACGATGTGCTGTCCCGCACAACGAACGTGCCTGCCTCCTTGTCCTTCAGCAGCTGGATTGCTGTCAAAGCACAGGCAGGGGCTCAGCCAAGCAAAACAGGTGGAACCTCCCCACGTTGCATTTCACATCCGGCCGATGCTCTCACAGGAAGCTGTTCCTTGGCAGTGGCAAGAAATACTACGGAGTGTTTGTTGAGTACATGCATGTCCCTCGTGCGGGTAGCCTTCCCCCTAGACCTGTGAGTTGGTCTCCCTATGCCTGTCAGCCCCCAGTACACTTTGAATTGCTGTCACCATGCCCCATGGGACCTCAGCACGGGCAAGAGCTGGACTGAGGAGCTGTGGGGAGGCAAGCTGCAGCCCGGGGGACAGGCAGCAGCCCTGCAGAGAGCAAGTCTGAGGTAGGCTTATTCCAGCAGACACTTCCTGCCTTACCTTGGTCCCTGGTTATGCTTGGCTTGAACCAATATTTTGATGTGTCCATCACAAACTTCATGGTTGGCTGCCCAGACCTGAGGGGACCTGCAAGAGACCTTACAGCATCAAGGCCTGTGGGGGACCCGAAAGACCTTCACAGCATACATCATTGAGCAAGACAGGG
The DNA here is from genome assembly GCA_009806455.1 of Tetrax tetrax. Lineage (NCBI taxonomy): Eukaryota > Metazoa > Chordata > Aves > Otidiformes > Otididae > Tetrax > Tetrax tetrax. Next base: position 51,579 of record WHYT01000099.1, read on the forward strand.
CCCTAGCAAAGATATTTCTCTTTCAATCCGGCCAGGGTGGAAGGTTTTTTCCAATCCTTTTGATTAGACCTTCCTCTCCGCTCTTCATAATTCATTCTCCATGTAATTATCTCTCTTGGCAGGCTGTGACGGAGCAGAGAGGCAGCACATGGAATCTCCCAGCAGTGCCAGTCTGCCCAACCTCGCACAAGTTCACTGGACCACAGGGATTTACACCAGCTGAGGATCTGACCTGCAAAGCTCTCCTGCTTTCCCCATAAGAACCCCATTAAAACCCTCTGCCCCAGGAGCTGCCTCTGCTAATCTCTTCCAGAGAACAATAGCCCTAGTGTTTACCCCTGAATGAGGGACCTTATAAACTCCAGTATCATTAGATATCCTCCAGAGCAAACTGGAAACCTAACCCCTCCTCCTGACCCATTCGGGGCTCAACAAACGGGTACAAAATGACAGAATTGTGAACCTCATTCTCAAGTGCTATAAATAAGTGTATCTGCATCTCTGTCATGGTTTATCCCCACTCAGCAGCCAAAATACCACAGAGTTGCTCACTCACTCCCCTCTCACCACCCCTCCCAGTGGGACAGGGAGGAGAATCAGGAAAAAAAAAGAAGGCAAAACTCCTGGGTTGAGATAAAAACAGTTTAAGAGAACAACAGAGGAAAAGAAAACAGAGATGGAAAACAAAACCAATAACAGAATATATTTGAGGACATAATTACAGTATAATAACTCACCGTGGATCCTGATGACCAGCTCCCTCCCAAGTAGCAAAAATCTGCCCCTCAGCACCATCCCCACTTTATACACTGAGTATGAGTCCCATAGGATGGAACAGCCCTTGGCACAATTTGGGTAAATTATCCCAGCTGTTGGCTAATTAGTAAACTGTCCCAGATGTGTCCCCAGCCACAGGTGCCGCCAGCTCCAGCTCAACTCCCAGCTCCGGTGAAAATTAACTCTATCTTAGCCAGAACCAGGACAATCTCCATGAGGGGATGAGATCATTTCTGCCTGCTGAGCACGTGCCCCAGGATGTGGGTGGGCAGTCCAGCTCCAGCAAGGACTTCCTGTCCTTCACATCTATCGCCCACAGATAAACTAGATTAGAAAATGGTGTTTGCTTCTCTTTTCCTGGCATCTCTTGGGGTCTGCAGCTCCTTCCCCCCGCAGACCTGCCCTAGGGTGGGAAGGTGACTCACCATCCGAGATGCAGGAGAGTGCTGGTGCTGACAGCGCGTTGTTCAGGCTACCGAGCCTGGAGGCCAGACTGCAGCTGGGAGCGAGGGGCTGCTTTTCAGAGGCTGGGGCGGCTTTGGTCAGCCTGGAAGATCCATCTCCTTGTTCCAGGCATCCATTCACCAGCAGCACTGGGATGTCGGCTGCAGAGTTGAGGATGGAGGGGGGGCAGCTGCTGGCCTGTCCTTTCTGGGACGGGGAGGTGTAGGCTTTGGTAGAGCAGGCTGCCTGGGGCTGGTTGGGACTGAGGCCAAAAGCTTCTCCAGAGTGAGACCTGATGCTCGGGGAAGGCAGGTAGGAGCTGCCTAGGGAGCTTGCAGGGGACAGGCAGTCAGCAAAGCGGCAGGCAATGGGGTGAGAATCCGAGTCGTCGTTGTGGAGCGAGTGAGTACTGCTGCAGGAGGGAGACAGAGCAGGAGGAGATCATCGGGGCTGTTTGGCCGGGATGGGGATGCGCAGCCCACCCCAGAGACCATGCCAGCCCTGTGGGACATCAACTCCCAGCCTGAGGAAGGAGCTCTTGGAGAGCGGGACACAAGATAACTGTCCCATGCCCCTTCCATCCCCATCATCAGCCTGAGACCGGAACACAAGGTGGCATTTACCTTCCAAGGACATAACTGGTGTCTGAGCCAGGGCTCGTGGAGAGCAGGGAGACCCAGCTGCTCCTCTGCTGGGCCCTCGCAACATGCACAGGCTTCAGCAAATTGTCGAAGCCTGGGGAGGTGCCAGGAGCTCCAGGGCCATAGGAGATGCTGTTGGTCTGGCCAGCCGCACACTGCTGGGGTACGGTGATGCACTCAGACACCTTGCTGCAGGTCAGGGAGGCCACACAGCTCGGAGTGCCCGACCTGGGGCTCGCAGGTCCGGGTGAGCTCGAGAAAATCACGCTGCCGCTGGTGCCGTAGTTGCCTCTGAGTCCCCCTTTTTGGGACAGGAAACCGTTGTGCTGGGGAGACCTTGAGAATGGTGTGCCCGAAGAGCTAGGGGAGCCCTGCAGCAGCTCGGTACATGTGGCTCTGCCTGGCGTCATCTCTATGTATTTAATGTCTGGAGGAAGAAAGAGGAGGTCGTTACCTATTCAGTGTTTGAGTCAGGTTTGTTAGCTAAGCTCTGCAGGGGACATGCATCTCTTCTTGCTATTAATTTCGGCTCTGGTTTGGAAGTTTTGCAGGGCGGACGGGTGGTGCTGCTCCACCTCCAGCACTGCATGCTGCAGGGACCCCTAGGTACTGCGGGGAGACCCCCATGACCCAAAGCTGGCCTTCATTAAGAGCCTGTGAGGGCTGATTTCTTCATGGACATCAAGTCACGGCGACCCACCCTTGTGCTGGCAGGCTCCCAGGGAAGAGGTGTTACACGCAGTTATGTCTGACTGCAGACCCCCCCTCGCCAGTGTTGCGCAGCCGGTGCTTGCTGAGACCTGTAGCGAAACCTGGGTGTTTCCTTCAGCAGCCGCTCCATTTGTACCTGACTCAAGAGAAAAACATCTGCCTCCTCCCCTCAGGGGCAATGTCAGGTTCAGAGGGTGCCCGCGGCAGCAGGCATGTGGCCCTGCGCACTCTCTGAGCTGGCTGGGTGGAGGAGCATGGGGACGTCACCTGGACCCCCGGCACCGCTGGACATCTGTACCGTCTGCACCATGGACCTGTGTGGGACAAGGGCTGTTACAAGGCTCTAGGTGTCAGCTAAGGGACCCGTGATCCCAGCAGCAAGCACACACCCCAGGACGAGAGCTGTCTGCTCTTCCTTCACTCCTCCCATCCTGCACAAGTCCCTTTAGCAGAGAAATCCTTTCTGAGGCAGTTTCTGTGCCCGGGCCCTGCTGTGGGTTTCATCCTGCTCTTCCATTCATGCTCGGGGCAGCAGGGCACTTCCTGGCCCCTTTGCTTGACATTATTTACAAGTTAACACATCTGAGGGAGCATCACTTGCTCCAAGACCTTCTGCGAAACCTCACAGCCAGGGCAAGGGGATGCCTGGCTCCCAGTGCCTGATGCACGTCAGTCACTGGGTTCCTTGAACAAGGCCATAATTTCTGGCTGAGCTACAAGGTGCCGTTTAGCAAGAGACACTCAGGCTTGATTCAAGGGCTTCCAGCACTGGCGAATTCATCGCCTCCCCAGGGAAGCTGTTCCAGTGGTTAATCACCTCCACTGCTAGAAGCGTGCACCTCTTTTCCAGTCTGAACGTGCCCAGCTTTGTTTTCAGCTCCTGGTTGTTGCCCTGCCATGGAGTTGAGGAAAGTTCCCCTTCTTAAAGGTGTTTCTTGGAGGGAGAAAAACCTTTTTGCTGCAGCAATGAAAAACTGCTCTTTACAGCCCTGACTGAGCTTCCTGGCAGTTGATGTTATGTGCTGCATTCCTGCCCTGGGACCTGCCGGAGAGCACAGCTGGCCGGGGCAGAGCAGCTGGCTCCAGACTGCCAAGCGCTGCAGACCCCGTTTACCACAAGGAACAACCAGACCTCTGGGGCATAAAGCTCGAGGAGTGGAAAAAGCACAAGTCTGTACAAAAGTTACTCTCTGAGCCCCTTCTCCACGCTGATCCCAGCGCGAGATCGGATCGGCACAGCCAGCGCAGAGCCGCCGAGGAGGCGCCGGGTAAGCCAGGAGGGCTGGACCCGCGGGGATGCAGCTGGACCACGCACGGGGAAGGAGCCAGAACCGCAACCTTCCCCCTCCACAGCCTTACCGCCACTGGCAGCCAGCAGCAGAAAAGGCTGCTCGGAAAGGCTCCGGAGCCATGTGGTTCTGGTATCAGTGTGCAAACCCCTACAGCAAGCTCTGTGCTGGATGCTTTTTGTCAATGTCTCCCTCAAAAAGGGAAAAGAAATGAGGATTTTAACCGTGCTTTAAAGAAATAATTGAAAAGCATCTGTGCACTGGGCTAAGGAGGCCTTTTGCCTCCTATTTTCCGCCTTTGCTCCTGCTTATCATGTGTGGTTAAACATCAAATATTTGTTCCAAGACCTTGGCAAGTTTTTCAGCATCAAAGAGTGGCTAAAGTGCTGCAAACACAGAGCCCAGCTCTCACGCAAGCTGAGATGCTCTCCTCTTCTCCAGGAAGAAGTAAGTACCAGAGGGAGTTAGTAACTGTCATGAACGTGTCTCCTATCGCTACAGCACCGGTTATATTAAAAGCCTTCCTTGTGGCTTCTGCTAGAGAAGAACAACCCCCTCTCATGGACTCTGGGCACCATCCCACCAACCCTCACATCAATGGACAGTGCTTCCGAGGAACTTCCACCTTAGGCAAAAAGAAAGAGTGTGGAAATTATTCAGAAAGTGCAATGGGGCCCTGTGCACAGCCAAGGGGAGGAAAGGGGGGCAGGAGCCTAATGGGAGCGTTTCCACGGGGCCAGCTGGGAGCAGCAGTGCAGGCACAGGTTGCACAACTCAACTAGGAGGAGGTGGGTGAACAGGGATGCTGTGTGGTAGTAGGAAGTTAGTGTAAAAAAGAGGAGCTGTTAAAGGAAAATGAAAACAGAAGTCAGGCTTTTGCCACTGAATTCAGGGCCAGATTTCCGGATGTTCAGTTCCATACTTGGAGCCAGATTTTGAAAACCACTAGCACGCTACCTGCTGAGCTACTCGGGACTCCAGCCCTCGAGTGATGCCTGAAGGAGTGAAGTGATGCCTCCAAACACTAGTCTGAGCAGCCAATAGCTGAACTGGCACTTCATCATGGTACTTTATCTGCAAGGCCATCCCCTTCCACCCCAGTGGGAAGCAGGGATGCTCTCTGCTCCAGAATCGCTCAAGCCCCGTGGCATGCTCGCACCGCTCCAGACCCCGTGCTCCCTGACTCCAGGTTATCTGCCTCCCGTTGGAGCATAGGAACCCTCATGCCTGCCAGGGCTGCCGTTCCATCCACTTGCAGACACACACCTCATCCTCTTCCAACCCTATGTTCCTTGTGCAGACATTTGCACGGCGGCTCAGGGAGAAGAGAAATTTTTTTCATGCCTTTAACATCCTCTCATTTGACCTTTCTCTGGAAAGAGGCCTGGGGACAGATTTTCAAGGTATTTCCGTGTCTAAAGACACAGATAAATGATAAGGCCTTTCAGAAGCATCGAGACTGTACCTTCAGCCACCTAAACACATCACAGATCTTTCCCCCAGTGCACCAGAACGCTCACAGCAGTGTGCAACACACTGTCTGCTGGTGTTACCCTGTGTACAGGGTGTTGACTAGCTAACACAGTGCAAAAGAGCCACAAGCAAGAGTGCTTGGATCAGAAACAGCACATGCAGCAGAGCTTTGGATTGCAGTTCACGTAAGGCACCCAGGAATGAGAGCTGGATGAGGGGGCTGGTATGTGTTGCTGATGTTCTGCCTTGTGTATGCCAGGTATGCTGCTGGAAGAGCACACAAGCCCTGGAAAAAGAATTTCCCTGGCAAAATGATTGGGAAGATTTAAATGGGATGGTTGTGTAATGATCAGTACCATAGCCCAGGGCTTTGGAAATTTGGCTTCCATTCCTTGTGCTTCCACAGGTCAAGTATGACCCTGGGAAAGGCTCCACTGCTCTTTGGTAGAACTGGGGCTCTGCTGTGGGGGTAAGCACGCTCCAGATGTTGCATCCAGAGGTCACTGCCTGTCCCTAGTCACTTGGTAATAACTTGGATTAGGCATTTTCTGAGAGCTACAAGTCCCATTTCTAATAAGAAATGTTTTCTCCAAACACAGTGAAACAAACAGGAGATTGAATTAAAGGCTGCTGTCCCTGTTTTATTTTGCACCCTGTTGAGCTAGCTGGACAGAGATGTTTCAAAAGTGATCAGACCAGGGCCACCTAAGCAGGTGAGTTAGGGAGAGAGCCTGGATACACAGTCAGTTCTCGTGCTCCTTTACATGAGGCCCTGATGTCAGGAGACCGTATGCCACACGGATCCCACAGGGACGGTGGGGGATGTCACTGATGCCCACTGCCAGCCCTGCACAGGAGCACAGGCCCTCATCCTGCCCACTGTGCTGGTGTCTGGCCAACCCCCCTGCCCTGGGATTTCACTCTGCCTCTTGCAGATGGCTTTCACTAGGTCTGAGCCATGCTGGCTCCACTGTGCAACCAACGCCTTTTGCCTCACCTATTGCCTCCAGATCTTGTTTCTTGCTGGCAGCAGCATCACCCTGAGAAGAAGGTTGGACTGCATCCTTCACCGGCTTGCACATGAGCGGCTGAAAGGTCGGATCGATTTCTAGGATTAGCTGGTTGAGACTCTCTATTGATATGTCCAAAGTGGGAGACACCAGGTGAGCCTCAGGATCCGTGCTGCTGTTCCCCTCCTCCTTTGGCTGATACGGGGTAGTGGGTCTCTCTGAAGAGGTGTCCCGCTGCCCCTTCCCTGGTGCGTGAGCACCCATGTGCTCAAACACAGGGTGGGCTCCGTATAGTCCTTGGCTGGGAAGCAGGTGTGCATTGGCATGCACCATTGCGGATGGGTCGGCCCAGCCCTCTGCTGAGTAGTAGGTGTACTTCATCGGCAGCGCGGAGCAGCTGGGGTACCCCGCCGGGTGCAAGCTCTTGCTTTCCTCCTGTGAGGAAACACACACAGTCTGTCCAACACGCAACACGTGGTTTTGTATGACCTGTGACATGGTTTGGTTTTCTGGTTTGGCGGCTTAGAGTCCAAGGGAAACCTTCTCCTCGCCTCCTGTTCTCCACTAGGGACCTCAGACTCCTTCTTCAATCCAGTGTCCCGAGCAAAAGAAGAATCTAAGGAATGCAGAGAGAGGAGCAGTTATACAGGCATGGCCTGGACAGGGGCAAACTTCAGCGGAAAAGTCTATAAAACTGGGGATTTGGAGTGCAAAGCTGGAATTCAGCTCATAAGAAAACAAGCTGTCCTGTATTGCTTTTCCACCCCGCTCCAGCCTCTGCTCCTGGTGCCACAGTGCATCTGGGCAAGTGCAGTAAGGATTAATTTGCAATAGCTTTTCAGGATTCAAAGGCCTAAAAACTACATTCTGCTTTATTTGCAGGGTGCTTATTTTCTTGGTTAAGAATGAAATGAAGTATCACTCTAACAACTTTTGCATGAGATGCTGACCTTCAGAGACCAGCCGGAGAGGCAATGGCAGACAGCAAGCCTGGAGCCACGCAGGGCAGGCTTGCCGTGGGCCAGAGAGATGGAGCTGCCTGCCAGAGCAATGCTCTGTGAGTGGGCGTACATTTAATCTGAAGGTTTATTTTGCTTGTATGATGTGAGCTGAGCCCTGGAAGCCTGCATATGTGGCTGCTTTCTCAGTCAAGGTACTGCTCGAGGAATCTGATTGTTATTACATTTTGAATACTCTCTGGCTTCACTTTAGATAGAAAGTATTTCTTAATTCACCATTAAAACAACCACAGCAGAAGGTAGGCTTCCCTTGGTGGGGTTCTGGGCGCAAGGTCTCAGCACATGGTTTGGAGGTGGGGAAACCATCCAACTGCATCACCAAACAAGCGGGGTCCCCACTGGTTGCTGCTCTCCCTTGTGCTTGCCCGCATGTTGGCATGGTGGGAGCTGCTATTCAGCAAAACTCGCTGCCACCAAACGCTGAGGCAGCCTCACTCATTTGTCTCAGGATGAGGTAAATAAGCCTGTCCCCCTCCATACCCACTGTGGCAGCCAAAACCCGACATCTCGGTGCTTGAGAACATCAAAGCTAAGCACATTCCCCATGCCTGTACTGCAGCAGCTGCCACAGGAACGTGCCTGTCCTCTCCGGTCCTCAGGGAGGGCAGCACTGGTGGGGACCACGGGATGTCCAGCAAGTCAGAGCCAAAGGCTTTGACAGAATTTAAAAGCCAAAGAGCAAAGCCAAAGACAGGAGTTAATCCTACAGCTCAGGGCTCCCTCTTTCATATCCTGTGTGGATCTGGAGTGTAATACATAAAAACAGTGGGCTGCACTTACTAAAACATTTGTCCTTTCCCGCATCAGTCTTGAATGTCTGACTTATTTACTCGCCTATCTCAGATTGATTAACTATGGAGTCACAGGATTAAGAAAGAGAGAGACACGTTGCTTTCAGGCAGCCAGTCCACAAAGCCCGCGGGCGAGGGTAGGCGTGCTGGGCTGGCGCAGTACGTCATGTCTGGTAAGCGGTGACTAATTGCCATGCTGGGTGTTGAGAGCTGTTATGGATGTGGCTCTAGGCAGCCTGGCTTTGCCCTGGATGAATTATACACCCCTGAAGAAGCCTCTCCTCTTGCTGGAGAGAGTGACACCCAGAATAGCACAGACTCATGAAGATTAGAGAATTAGAAGGAAAACATTGCTGCTGTCTGCTGCTACTCACAGCATAGGGCACTCAGCACAGCTATGGATCATGACTCACACGAGTTAATGCTCTCAAAAGAGCAAGGAGAGGTTTTTAAGGACTGCAGAAGTGAATAAATACTTCAAAGCCATTTAGGTTCCTCCCAGCTTGGACCCCACCACGTCCCCTGAGCCTCTGATAGATGTTTTTTACAGGACTGCTCTGTAAGAAAGGCTCAGGAGCAAGGACGTGTCCTGCACCAAGGCCTGTGCTGCAGAAAGGAAAGCACCTCTGGGAGGCAGCTGCCGGACCTTTATTTCAAATTAGACAGGTACAGGGCATCTCTGAGCTGTAAAGAACTGATGAATACTATGGAGGGGAAAGACGCAGCCCCCACTGCACCTCCAGGAATTCGGGACTATGCTCTGCAAGGCAGGTCTGTCCCAGCACCAGTGGTAGACGGACAGCGTCCAGAGTGGGTTGCCCCTATGGAGGGCCAGCTGTGAAGGGATCTATCAGAAACTGGGTGGGAAAAGCTGGACCTGAGGGCAGCTGCTCTCCACGCTTGGGGGGCAGGCGGGTGAGAAGCACAGGCTGCGCATGGTGGGGTCCCTCCTGCGAGCCCTCAGAGCCTCCCCAGCTGGCCTTGCCACAGTCAGCACCCACGCCTTGCTCTTCCTCAGTGTTTCTGGACCCAAACTCCAAGGCACAGAGAATGCAGAAGTGGGCTGGGATCTGGGTTCCCCTGTTCCATGGGCCAGCCAGGCTGGCCGTGCCTGGGCGCTGCCCGCAGAGCTCACCTCACGTCTGATCTGGCCCTGCTGCGGCTCTGCCGTGCAGTCAGTGGGATCACAGGTAAGGGGTCTGCTTTCCTGCCTTGGAGCACGTGTAGTGTGCACACTTGTAGCGTGTGCCATGACGCTACAAGCACCGCCATGAGAAGCGCAGCACGGTACAAGACTTGGAGTGAGCATTTGTTAAACAGAAAAAGAAGAGTCAGTCTAGGTCAAAAACACGAGCTGGATGTAGTGAAAATTGGATTGTCCCCTGGGGAGAAAAACTGCCTGGCTCCAGCCAGCGTCCACAAGACAAGCCTGGTTTTAATTTAAGTAGGTACAGAAATAACGTGCAGTACGCATGAACCAGGACTATCAGGGGGTTCCAGGAGCATGCATGCAACAGCTTCCCTCCTTTCTTGTACTCCTGCCCTGAGTTTTTGATCTTTCTTGTGCCTGGTGCTGCCAGAATTAGCCTCCAAACCTCATTTCTCCTCCCTTCCCTTTTCTGGATTAAAGTGAGAGGTCTCCCAGGCTCCTGATGAGAATTTAGAGTCTCAGCTGCAGGCTCTTCTGTTCAGAGAAACAGTGGAGGAGAAGGCTTGGGTGAAGGAGGTTAATCACAAGGTGGCTGTTAGCCACCAATGTGGTGCAGCCATAAGAAAGACAAACGCTGCCCACAGACATTAGGACTTCGCAATCGGAAATAGTAGTGCCCTTGTGCACAGCCTTGGCGAAGGCCAGGCAGGCTCCAGCAGTGCCCCCCAGGCGGGGAAGAAGGGCCAGCCTGGAGTGCAAGGACCACCAGCACAGACAGGGAGCCTGTGTTACACAGTGATGCCGGCGGTGTGCGCGTGCTGTGCCACGAGGCGTGATGCCCAAGCAGCATCATAGCCCTGGCAGAGGTAACCCGGATGCTGCAGACATTTTTTACAGGGCTTGGCTGGCTAGCTTAGCTGAGGCTGGGACTATTTACTGGCTGTGCAGAATCGCTGGGGGAAGGAGCACTGTTGTTTAGGCTAAGGCAAGGCTAGCACAAGGAGAAATGGAAATAGACTGCCCACAAGGGCACTTTAGCAAGGGCCCATCTAGAGTGGAAATTACTGAGTTGCTGCTTCAGGAGACAGACTGTGGAACAGAATTCCCCCTGCGATGAAGGGGACAAGTGACAGATTTCAGATGCAGATGGATGCACTTATAAAGGCTCTTGGTGAGGCAGCTGCCCAAGAGACGTGGCTCAGTGAGGCAGGAGTTGCAGCTCAGCCCAGAAGGAGGGTGCCCTTGGGCCAAGGCTGCGCCAGGCACGCCCTGGCTGTTAGATAACTGCCAGCACGTCCTTGCCAAACCCGCCAGGCACAGCACAGCCCAGCCAGGCTGCCAGGGCCACGTGGACCGAGCCCCAGGATGCTGTGGGGAGCAGAGTCCCTCTTTGCAGGGCCCAGTCCTGACTTCGTCTGCTGGAGCATGGCAGGCTTGGTGTGGACACCGCAGCTCCACCTCTCCCCCAGGCTTCACACAAGGCAACAGCAACGTCGAAAGCACTGCCTCTCAGCTTTGCCTGGCAGCTGCCTGCGCAGAGCCCAGGATGTCCGAGCGTGGTTATTTGGAACTGGGACACAGGCTTGGTCCCTGTCTGCACAGAGAACAGCAAAGCCAGCTGCCGAGTCTGGGTTGTTTTCCTTGCAATGTGAGCCCTGGGAGCCTCCCTGATGACAAGTCTGTTACACATCCCCTCACTAGGAAGAGCAGAAGGAACTGCTGGGACACCCAGGATTTACAGAGCTCATTACACCCAGCTTAATCATTGCGAGGGCTGCGGGGTGACTTGCTGAGATTAGCAGGGTGTGCTGATGAGGTTGAGGAAAAAAGTTGCCATGGTTATGTTGTGTTTTGCCTGCAGAGCAGAGAGCACAGCGGTATCGCATAGCAAATATTAATATACTCCCAGCTTCAGGGGGGGTCTGGCACCCGGAGCACGAGGTAGCTGGTGCCCAAGGAGGGGCGGCCCTCCCAGTGTCCAAGGGGAGAAAGGTGACTGTCAGACAAAGCCACCTCCCTCCTTGCTCAAACAAGAATAATTAGAAATGTCAGCAGCAAAAAGAAGCCTTTATGAAATTCTAGACAGCATCGCTAACTCTTGGTGTTTGATCAGCCCCAGGAGCCTCGCAGCGGGGCAGCATCTGTGTGATCATTGCCAAAGGAGGACTCCTTGCTGGGGCAGCGAGCAGTGCTCCAACACAACCTGGCAGCAGAAGCCATCCTCCCCCTGTGAACAGCCCCAGTGCATTGCTCGTTGAGCAACATTTCAGATTTCTAAAAGGGTCCCCAGGGTTTTGGATGAGGAGGGTTGTTAGTAATGTTGAAACTGCTGTTCAAGTTACTCCCCTCCTGCTGCCATGCTCCCTTTTCCTCCCCCAGCATGACTCTTTCCCCTTTGGCAAGAGCTTCTCTGGGTACGAGACAAGCAGCAGAACCCAGTCCCCCATTCCCAGGAGAGGTCCCAGCCCAGCCAGGAGGGTTTTCCCTGCAGTGAGCGGTGGGCATGAGAAGCTCAGGGATGGGACAGCAAAGACAACATCTTTAGAAGAGGGAGTCTGTCCAAAAGTAGACTAAATTAGTTAATCCTAGGAATGTCTGAGATGAGTTACAGGAATGTGAGACTTTCTAGACACTCTAACAAGCTCCTTGGAGCACCAACCTGGATTTTTCCCTTCTGAGACCACGGTCACATCTCCCCTCTGCCCCCTTGTGGGACTGCATTAGGCAGTATTATTACGATGGAAACTGCGGCATAAGAAAGGCTGTTTCCCTGCATTTTGGAGGTGCCAAGGGAAGGGACAGGATGGGAGCTGCTGCACTGAGGGCTCTGCAGATCTTTAAGCATTTCAGAAGGACACTGTACGTCTGCATTCCCCCATGTGTATTCCCTTGAGTGTACAGCACTGCACCCCAGGGCTTGAAACCTCGTGAAGCAGCAGGCCATGCTTCATGCTCTTCTCTTGGCTCCAAGGTACAGACAGCACAAGGTGGGACTAGACACTGTTCCTCTCCTCCTCAGACCTTCATCTTCCTGCCTACACAGCGGTGTGCTGCTCTATGGACCTCTGGTTGCACAGCTTTCACGCAATCATCCCGATGCGCTGCTCTCCTCTTATGCAAGGACACAAGACCCTCAGGACCTTGGTTTTAGTTTCACAGCATCTCTTGATACTGACCTGAGTCTTGACGCTTTGACCTTGCTGACTGTCAGTGGCTTAAGAAAGTACAGTGGTACCAAATAACCCTGAATGATGCATAGCTAGCTCATTTTCCTCCCGAGCCCTACATGAACTACTGCCGCCAGCTAGTCACACCTCTTGCTACCATGTGGCATTTTTATTGCCTTGAACTCTCAAGACTTCACCACACCACAGCCTCCCACTGAAAAGCAGGTTGTGCATGTGGACATGCAATTGCAGCCTTGTTTCTGCAGGCTGAATTAACTTCAGGTGGAGTGAAGGAGGCATCTCACAGCACTTGTAGAAATGCACAGTCAACAGACATCGCTGGAAATCTTAAATAGGCTTCAAACTCTTGGTGAATAAGAAAGGTATTTGCTAATAAAATAAATCCCATAAACTACTGACAAAAGTCTAAAACCTTAGCCTGAGCAATAAGCATAATCCCATGCCATTTCTCACAGAATATCCAGCAGCCTTCCCCACACAGGATAAACACCGCTTGGTCTCTCTGCCAGCCAAGCAGATATTGTTCAGGCAGGAACAACCATGTCTTGGCTTATTTGAGATCCCTGCAGCAGATTTCTCCCAAGGCACAAAAATAATCACCAGCTAAATGCAAAGCAGCAGCAAACAAAAGAGTAATGATGGAAGAGAGGACCCAGTACAAACTGCAAGTAACATTAGCATGGAGGACTGAAGGAAAAAAAGGACTTGAAAGAGACATGGAAAGGGCAGAGCCCTTGTCAGCCTCCCGCGGGTACCTGTGCTGGAGCTGCTCGTCCCCTCTCCTGCGCACCGCTCTTGCTGCAACACCTCCAACAGCACCTTGGGCTCATAAAAGTGACACAAGGGTGAGTCTGTGCAAGGACTCTGTCCTCCGGGAGCCGGGGATTTAAGAGGAGCCCAGTCCCTCCCACCTGGGCTGAGCTTTGTTCACCGCGCCTCGGCACAGGGTGCAGCCCTGCTCGGGCCAGGTGTGATGCAAGAGGGAAGACCCAGACAGGATACAACCTGGAGCAGCGCTGGGCTGGCGAGAGGCTGCGCTCACTCCAAAGCGCGCTGGTGCGGGATGGCTGGAGGCAGGGAGCTCCTCAGCTGAGCTGCTCAGCAGGATGACTTTCGGCTGGTGCAGAGCAAGGTGACTCTGCTTGGAGCAGCTGGGGATTTGATGCCACCACCACCAAGGGCCAGGGCCATGCTCTGCGCTGCAATCCCTCACAGGTCAGCAGGAGCCCCAAACCAACACTCGGCCACGGCAAGGGCCCCCTCACAGCTCGTGGAGGCAGAACAGAGACTATGCTTCAGCCTCGCTCTCCAAACGTCGGCTGTAGGCTCCGAAAATAAATGAGGGAACAAAACGTTCCCGACTGTCTCCTCTCCAGCTGGAGCATCGGAATCGTCCTTCCCTGCCCCTCTTCAGAGACACCTGGTGCAGAGGGCACTGGGACGCTGCTGGGAGGAGCAGTTTAGGAGGTTACAGCCTGGCCCTTTGTCATGCGTCGGTGGCAAAGGTGCTGCGTTAATGAGTGAGATTGCTCCACTTCAGTGCAAAGGGGAAGAAATGATCTCCCATCACATCTGGCTACAGGGCGGCTGGAGACTTCCAAGGCTGCTCTGGCCTCGACTAAAAAAAGACCCAGGTCTGCCCACGCCCTCAGCACAATCATCTGACTGCTGCATTACAGGGAGCAGATTAAAAAAAAAAATATTTAAAGGCAACTGTGTCTCTAACTCGTGTTTGCACAGTGTTCAGCCCAAAGCAGCCAGGCCTGGCAGCTGCATTTAGCATTCCTGCAATGGGAACGGATGATAATAAACAATCCCCAAACGTCTTTTTGGATTGCTGTACATTTTGGCTCAAGGGTTTCTTCCAGTTTCAGTGGGCTCAGAGCCACGCAGCAACCTTTAAAATCATATAACTGAAAAACCCTTTTTCAAGGGAACTGCCTATTCCGCTGCCCATAAATGCTTTCGGCTTACTACAACATTGCCACACCACTAAGGGACTCTTTGAAATGTCCGATTTTATCCGGAAATATGCCATATACACTCCCTTCCTTTAAATTCCTTGATCTCACTTTATAGTCTTTCCAATGTTTTATTTATTATCAGAGGTTGTTTTTTCCTTTCCTTACATCCCTGGGTAAACAGTGTTTTGCACAGCCGCTGTCCTTCTGTAACGGCTACTAGATTGCAGTGGGGCGCAATCTCCCCGCAGCTCTCCTTTTTCCCGGCTGGTAACGCTCACCCTTTGATGACAGCATTTATAACCAGAAGGACATTTGGTATCGCTGTTCCTGGGCACACATTGCCATTGTGGGACTCCATCTGAAGGGAGCAGGTGGGGAGCAATGTTGGGGAACCACCATCTGCGTTGGGTCCCTTGAGCTGAGCATCTAATGTCTCGTGGACAGTTATTGAGGGCTGCACCGTGTAGGAAGGGAAAGCACCAGGGCTGTGTGGGGAGAGGAAGGGTTTTGGCAGTAGAACAAGGTGCCTCTATGCTCTGGTCCCACTGTTTGCAGCCCATGCTCAGAACACACTTGACCTTTGACGATGTTCTTCTATGGGGTTTACAACCCTGGTAAGCTCAACCATGTGTCATCAGGATAAAATGTGTTGTTCGGGGCTAAGCACCTCCTTTGTAAAAATGGCACGTGGGCACGCGCATCTGAAAATGACCCTCCGCTGGACCACCCTGTCCCACTGCGCCAGCTCCAGCCAGCACCTGGTTCATGCCTCATTTGAAAGAAGCTGGTGATCAGATCAAACCTGACTGTGATGCTGGGCTGGTGTCGACAAAAGAAGGAGCTTCCATCGCACTGACACCTTTTGCTAACATTAGCTTGCTTAGCAATACATAAATAAATGCAAAGCTGTTTTCTGTGTTTTAACATCCCATCTTGTTTACCCCAAGCTTGAAGAAGCCTCTCTGTCTCAGAGTGATGCAATTCTTTTTCAGTGGGTATTGGATTGTTACTGCTATTGGTACTTATGAAGCCAAATTGAAATCTTGTGTTGCTTTTTTAACAATGCTTTCAGTCTGCAGCACAAACATTCACGACTCAGTGCTTTTCCATTTGCATTGTGTAAGGCACTCAGAGATGTCCTGGAGGGCCCAGTTGCTATAGAAAAATGCTTGTTTGTTGCCGTACTGTCAAACTCCCCCCAAATGCTGAAGCAAACACGAGTGTGGAGATATTGCAAGACCCTTCAGAAAAAACCCACCATTTTCCTTTGGCTTTGACTTTGCTGGTTTTGCAGTGAAGCCAAGATGGTCAGTGGCTCCTTTGCCAAGCCATTTTATCTTCTTTGCGCTCTACATATGCATGGAAGAGTAACTGGGAAAAAAATTAACGTGTTGGACAGAGGGCTTGTCAACACAGCAGGGTATTTTGCACTGCCCCAATGTATCGCTAACCATCCTCTGTGTTGCACAGGTGTAAAAATCTGCTTGCATTAGGGCTCTGTTATCCTAATTATAACCCAGCTTAACAGCTGAATTTACTGAGGATATTTTGTATTTAAGCAGTAACGCCTGTGAGAACTACACACCAGTCAACTGTACAGGCGTGCTTATGCTGAAGTGAAAAGTCTGACCGTGAACAAGCCTCAGCGTCATCCTGGATTTTCCCACCCTGAAGGCACCAAACATTATTAACAGACAACCTCTGTACTTCAGCAAACAATGCATCCTGAGACTCTGTAAACTGTTATATGGTCATGCAGACCACGGTAACACAGCTCCTCCAAGGTGGAATGGGATGGGTAGTTAGCAGCTGGTAAATGTCACGGTTTTGTCCCCAGGGGAAAGTAGAAGGAAATCAGAAGGACTGGGAGACTGGCTGGGGGATTGCACTCCAGTCACAGCAGGTGGCTGGAGATGGCCAAGGAAAACCAAAGCAGCTGTGGGACTGGCTGGAGTAAAGCCTTCCTCCCAGGCCCTCTGCAGCCCATCTGCGGATGGGTGTTGGCTCGGGGCCGTGTCTCTGGCAAACAGAGCAGTGCCAGTGACAGCAAGAGCTGTAGGGGCTGCTTGCAGAACAGATTGACCTTCCCAACAGAAGCAGGCTGCAAAAAAAATAAAGAACAAAAGTTTATTTCAAGAACAAGAGAGGCAGATAGCCATATAGTCAGCATCACATAGGTTTTGTAAATGAACGGTTACTTGTTTCTGGAATTTGAGCAAAGTAAACACACAGGTATCAATGATCCAACATAAAAGAGCGTTTTCAGAGGAACAAACATTGGTTATGAATAAGACTTGGGAGTGCTTCCCTGGAATGCACCTGTGCAAATGAGAAGAAAAGGTTAAAAAAATCTATTTGTTATCTCTGCTTGGAACTGAAGATTTGTTTCTTGCGTAACCGGAGGAAAGCCACAGAGTGCCTCTGAGGGCTGCAGGCTGGGGCAGGGGCGTGAACTGGAGGAAGCCTTGGGCTGAAATGTTCAGGCCACGCAGAAGTGCTGAAACAAGGAACTGTCCTCCAGGTCCTTCTTCACCCTGAGAACACCCCTCAGCAGCATCAGCAGCAGAATCTGTGACCCCCTCCCGGCCTCCCAGCCCCTTTGGGCCTCTACTTTTTCCCCAGCCTCCTACCCACTCTTGGCCACCCGCTCCATCTGCAGCTACCTCTGCTTGCAGCTCCTCTGTCTCCTCTGAACTAAAATTGACTTGTCTGTGCAGAGCAGATTTCTCAAAGTATGGCACTACCCAGGATGTGCTTATAAAAGACAAAGTATTAATTTGACAGCTAAAAAAGAACAAATAAAAAGTGTGAGCTGGCCCAAGTGGCTGCTCTGCCCAATTGTTCTTCAGGAATGCTCTGCTCTGTGTCCTGCGTTATGCACTGAGACCAGCTCCCTCTCATCACTGGCTCCAGAAAACCTTGCAAAGTCTGACACACGAGAAATGAAGTGGCACCATGCCCAGCACATCACGGGAAGTTGACTGAACAGTGAATTTGAGCAGGAAGCAGACTGCTGCTATCTTCCTCCCTCCTCTGGGTCTTAAAAAATGAAGAAAACATGAAAAGCACTGAGATAGCTACCTGAAAAAGCCACAGAGGCCTATGACCTTCCTAGGATTGATGACACAACTGTTACAAACAGAGCAAGTCCAGGCAGCTCCCAGGGAAACCTTTGAGGGATGCCTGGCCTGCTTTGTACTTGACTGGACCTCGACCAGGCTGCCATGTGGCACGGGGCAGGGGAGAAGACCACAAGTACCCACCAAGGTCTGGAAGTGGGTCCTGCTGCCACCTCCAAACACCCCCAGAGCCAGCCCGAGCCGAGCCAGCCCCTTCTTTCGGCATTGGAGCATGTGGCACAGCGTCTAGCACTGTTCGGCAACGCTGAGCCCGCAGCATTCAACAACATTTGCGACGGTGTGAGCTGCCCAGCAGAGGGGACTGGAGGACAGACTGATGCTCGGTACCTGCTGGGGCAGGAGGCAGCCCTTCACACCTCTGCTAAACCCCATTACTGCAGGGCTTGTTTTAACAGCCACATGCATGCTGCAGAGACCTCATTGCTTCCCAAGCCTCCACCAGGTGAGTCACCCTTTTTATTGGAACAACAAATCGCATTGACTCAGAACAGTGACGAGGCCCTTTGATCCCCCCGCCCCCGAGGGAATGTTAATCAGCCTGCCCTTACTGAAAAAGGACATTTTGTTTTCTAGACCTTACAGTTAAGATTTTCATAGACTGAAAGTGCAAGCCTCTGTGGAAGCCATGCCATGCCTGGGAGCATTGGTGAGAGTCAGACCGCCACGGGTAAGGGAAAGGACAAGCTTGCTCTGTCCTGGACCCACCGCCGCACACTCCCAGGCCGGGGTGCCCTGAGACGACAGATATGTCTGTGCAGAAGGGAATAAAAAAGCAACCACTATGGCCTGGAGTGTGCCGGAGGCGTGGGTTGGGTTGCAGGAAAGCTCCCTGTATCTGCCTGTACATGCTGGGTGGTGTGAGGGCTTTGGCAGCCAACGAGGGGAAAACCACTGACATCAACAAAAGAGGATGAGGTCTGCTGCTGCCCTGCATGCGCAAAACTGAGGTGGCAGCACTGGGTGATTCCTCCAGCCTCCATCAAGGAATTACCTTACTCTGGAGGTAGAGCACTGAGAAAAAAGCCTTTTTTGGCCAGTGCTGTGTGACAGTGGCAGGTTACTATGTGCAAACAGGCTTAGGGACAAGCCCAAAAGAAGACTGGAATCTAGAGGCTCCCTGCCCCGAAGGGCACTGAGGATGTTGTACAGATGTTGCTCAGCACATAATGGAGTCTCCTGAGCCTCTGCCACCTAGGATGCACATCTTTGATTTCTCTGGGCTGTTTTCTCAGAGGTCGGGGACATTAAAGCCAGCAAAAGAGCGCAGGACATCTCTCTGCAGCATGCAACCATGGCTTGCATTTTCCTCTCAGAATTGCAAAGAGTTAGAGACTGGATTCTTCTTTTCTCAATAGCAAGCCCTTTTCCTGAGGCAGCTTTTAACTGATCATTTCCGTAAGGAAACCTCACTTGGGAATAAATGTCTCCATATTGCTGTGGTGTGTGATGCTGCAGGAGGGCAGCAGCAGGCAACACAGGTTGTGCCACGTGGTAGCACAGATCCGTCAGAAGCTGAGATGTTAGAGTCCAAAACTTTCCTTAGAATGACGCTTCTAGGACCCGCCCTGAATACAAGCGTGAACAATCCCACATTGATGTGAGACACTGAATGAATCATAGAGCCACCTGGCTCTCCAGCAGAGATGTATTTTAGCCTATGCCAAGCGACACCATCACCTTGCAGCTAGTCATCACAGACTCGTGTTGGGCCTGGAGGCCATCTCTGTCAGCAGAGTCCTGAGGGGCCCTCAACTGGGTTGTTTGAGGGGGTTCTGCAAGCTGGGGCTCTCAGGTACCAGAGAATCTTCCAGTGCCTGTGCCAGACACCTCACATTGACTCAACAAGGACAGCATGGTGCAAAGGCACTGGTGCAAAGGCACAAAGTGACCATGCACTACTGGAAGACTTTCCAGTTCCGGTGTGGAACCACAACATGGTGTTGCCATAGGAGCAGCGATGCTCCCTCTTCTCTTGCTGCTACAGCCAAGTCTCTGGGAGGCTGTTTCTCTATTCACTAGTTCACGTGCTGCCTCAGGCTTTGCTCGCAGCCAGCTGGAGCCAAAACATGGATGGGCACCTCCAAGGAGCACGTTAGCAATGGTTCAGTAGACACTTCCACAGTCCTTCTGTACGTGATCAGTTACACAGGTTTGTGGAAATGCTGCCTGAAAAAAAAGCCACTCTTGGAGCCATTCCAGTAACTATTAGTGCTAAATCCTAGGGATTTTCAGAGGAGACTTTCCTGATCACTCCTAGGCTGAGCTGCCTGGCACCAGGACTCACCCTGCCCCGACTAGGGGTAATGGTTTCAAAATACAAGGAGATAGATTTAGATTAGATATTAGGAAATTTTTTTTTATAATGGGTGTTGTATAGCACTGGAACAGGTTGACCAGAGAGGTAGTGGATGCCCCATCCCTGGAAACTTTCAAGGCCAGGTTGGATGAGGCTCTGAGCAACCTGACCTAGTCGAAGATGTCCCTGCTCTTTGCAGGGGAGTTGGACTACATGAACTTTGAAGGTCCCTTCCAACCCAAACCATTCTGTGATTCTATGATCATCAAAAACATAAGCTGGTTCAAACTCTCTGCTGGCTGCTGGCTATCCCAGCAGGAGCTGCAGTGCTGGGTGAGGCCTGTAGAGCTTCTCAGCAAGCAGAGGGTCTCTTAGAGGAGAAATCCTGGAGATGCTTGTATTTATGTGTGCCCAAAGATACAGAGGTTTCTCCCCTGCAGAGCAAGATCCTAAGGAGTTTGTTTCCCCTTCAGCGTGAAATCCCTAACCATCTAAAAGAAACTTCAGTTTGAAAGTGAATCACTTTGGGAGGGACCCCAAAGAGCTCTTCTCACCTGTGCACCCAGACTGCTTGCAGAAGCTCCTCAGTATTTGGGCACTGGCCTGGATCATGGTCTTCTCAAGTACCAGCAGAAGCTGGTACCTACCACGGCATGAGGGGCACACCGCTCTGCCTTCTGCCAGACCTGTGGATAACCCACCAGTGAGCCACAGAGCTGGGCAGCGGAGGAGCTGCTGGCACAAGCCACTGGAGAAACCAGAGCATGGCCAGCTGTAAGGGATCTCCTGCACTCATGCAGGGCGAAATCCTGCAGTCAGTTTGGCTGGGCTCAGAGTCAACAGTTCATGTGCCCTGGGTAGTTACGTGCAAGATTTCAGGAAAGAAGATTAGTTGGGCTGTTCAGCCTGTATCTGCTGTAAAGAAATCTGTTCTGATGGCCCCTAAAGCCAGATGGCAGCTGGGCCTACAGCACGGCTGTGCTATGCACAAAGCCTGCAGGTGGTGGCCAGTGCTGAGCTGAAGGCACCACACCTGTCTACATGCACACTTGTTTGCACTCCAGTGACTTCTCAGCAGAAGCATTTCTGCACCCACTGAAAGCACTGCAAGAGGGGAGACATTAACCTCTGAGCTATAGCTGTTGACAGCTTTCAACTAAATAATCATGGAAAAGCTTTCTGCTCCAGGGTTAAAGATCTGCCTGATGTTTCATGGTGGGTGGAAGAAGAAAAGGAAATTAAATCCAGCTTCCCACTTTGTCTGACCAGCAGACTACCCTTCCCACCTCAGAGCTGCCTTTTAAACTAATACCACCAATTTGCCTTTTCCAGGAATGAGATTCCTGCAACCCCAGGGCACTGAACCATGAAACCGCTTTTGTCTTGGAGCTGGCGTCTTTGTTATCAAGGTGAAGTCAACGAAAACAATTGCTTTCCACACTTGCGTTTCCTCTCCATAATCAGCATTGTTTGCTCATGTTGCAATGCCCCAAGCCTGCAACTGATAGGGATTGGCAATTCAGCTGAATTGCACCCATATTTGTTCAACAGAAAAACCTGTAAACCTTACTGCAACAGAGGTAGGGAGAGGATTCTGGGCACAGCCAGCAATGTTAATTACAGCTCTTATTGCTAATAGCAGAGGTGAGTAGGAATGAAAGAAGGGACAGCACAGGGAGGGAAAGGTAAAGCCAAAGTGTATTGAGGGCCTCCGGATGGGTGCAGCAGCAAAGGGCTAGAGAAGAATAGGCTGATTATTGTGCATTTACTGGGATAAAGTGGGCAAAGATGGTGAGATAGGTGAGAATCATTCAGAGATGGAGGGCTGCCAGGGCTGTGAGTGGGACAGGGCAGTGCTGAGGGCGTGCAGCTCCCTCTCTGCAGCTGTGCACGCATAAGTGCATACACGATTCCATCTTACAGTGGCTAAAATTCACTGAAATCTGCAGCAGCCTGTGAGGGACTGAGGATCAAGCACTCTTTCAGCCAGCTGTTCACAGGTCTCCCCTGGCAGAAGAGTCAGGATGTGCTCTTGAGATCCATTTTCCACACTGAGACACGTGCTGGCCACACACAAAGTGTGTGCTACCTGGAAAGCGGCATCTTCCCCTCCAATCCCTTGTAGCATGGGCATGCAACACTGCATTGGGACTTTACAAGGTGCTTGCTTCACCTTTGTTTGCAGGCCAGGGAAGCAGCCTGACTGCCAGGGTGGGCTTCTAGGTGGTTCTATGTGGCTCACATTCCAGGGGACCCAGAGGCAATGACACTGTGGTTTGATTGGAAGCATTGCAAAAGGCTGACTCACAGCTGCTGACACTTGTCACGCTGAAAGCATTTTGATATTTATGGGAGGCTGTTCACATTCGCAGTGCAGGGTATAGCAGGGCAAAATGCTCTGCGTGCTTTCTCCATGCCTCAGCCCTGGCCTGCAGTACCCTTGTTGGACTGCTGCTGAGGCTGCAGGGCTCCTGGGCTGGAGAGGCACCTGCCCCGCTCTGCCTGGGGTCTCGCCGTGGGCTCCCAGCTGGCCCAGTTCTCAGTGAAAGAGAAATCTCTTTGTCCTGGCCAAAGCCCTCAATACAAGTCTCATCCATTCCTGCCCCACACGGTCCTGCAATACTTTCTTTTCAGGCTTTGCCCTTGGCTCAGGGATGCAAAGGGCTCTCCAACTGGGATGGCCAGCCATGGTAGTAATAACCCAGACAGCTCACAGCAAAGCGCTGGTGCCTCTGAAACCCCCTCTGCAGGGCAAACAAATGCCTGTCAGACACCTCTTTATTAAAAACCTCTTGGTTTTGATGTGGGGAAACCCATCGCTCCTTCTCTTTCAAGTCCTTGCCTCTGCTATTGTCCAAGTCTGCAGGAAAAGGAAGAAGAGGCCCCTTCGGTTCTTTTCTGCATGGGGACAGGGCTGCCTGTGGACAGGGCAGGTTCCGTGGAGCTGCTCTCTCCGCGCCTGTGGCTCCTCTCCATGCCACAGCTGTACGGCGAGCAGGCTCCAGCCTCTGGGACTGCCACACCTTTCACCAGTGCTAAATTAACTTCAAGGCTAAAGGAAAGGAAGCTGTTAATGGACTGTAATGGAGTTGTGATTCTCTTGGGAGGCAGACAAACTGTCCTGAAGAGATAAAAAGCAGCAAACATATCACTAGCATTTCCATGGTTGTTCTGGCTGTCAGTGCTGGCACTTTTGGTGTGGGAGCAATAGTGCAAAGTTTTTTATTTTAGGAATTTTTTACTGCAAGTGGCCAGGCCAAGGTGATGGTAAACGTCGGAGTGCTGGTCATCCAGGAAAGCCTGGAGCCCCAATGTCTGTGGTCCTGTAGATGCGCTGGCAAGAGCCGGTGAGGACCAGCATGATCTTTCGGTGCTGGCACTTTTGGTCTGGGAGCAATCGTCCGACGTTTATGATCTTGATGCCTTTTCTCCTGTGGGTGGCCAGGCTAAGGTGATGGTAAAAGTCAGAGCGCCGGTCCTCCAGGAGAGCCCAGAGCCCCAGTGTTTGTGGGGCTGTGCTATTTCTCTCCCTTGTTCCTGGTCTAAATATTTCTGAATCATTTTCTGCTGTGGGTTTGCCATTTTTATTAGTACGTTTTTGTGGAGTTCTAGTTACGAATCATCTCTGCTGTGGAGAAATGTCTAAGATATGGTTTTCAGTTTAAAGCTTCACAAATGATGTTAACTGAAATCAGCAAAGGTGAAACTGCTCTGGCACGTGCAGCTGTGCTTGCAGGGATGCTCAGTGGCTCCTCATCAAAACAGCGAGGTGTGTGTGGACATCCGTAGGGTTGTGCGCTGGGTCTGAGAGCATGCTGGACTTTTGCTGTTGGAAGGTGGAGTAGAGCGTGTGCCTATTAAATCTAAGGACAGTCAAAAGCTTGGAGGGACCCTAAGCAGGTTTGGTGGCACAACTGCATTTTTAAGGTTGTGACTGTTTGTAGAAACGGCCTGGAAAAAATAACTCCTTTTTTTTCAAGGGGGTAGTTCACAAGGACAGAAGGGTTGCTGTACCCCTTGACACAACTATTCACCTTGGGATGTATAGGGTGAGGAAATCTCGGCTGTACGTAGGGTTGAGAAAATGTATATAGGCATCGGTGTCTGTCACCTGCGTGTATCTAGGAAAGTGGTTCTAGCGAAATCAAAGCTGCCAGTGAGTCAAAAAAAGGCATGGCTATCTGAAAAATGCAAAAGCTCTAGTGGCAGGTATCAACAGCTGTACCAAAGGTAATGCAAAATATTCTTTCCTCCAGTCAGTGGTAGTCCTGACAAACCTCCCCCAAAAAGGAAGCTTTAGGTGCCTACCTAGCTTTAAGCTAAAGGGTTTTTCTCCCTCTCGGCTAAATGTCGACTGCCATAATTTCACCATGGTCGCCCTTTATTCTGCGATGAAAAGACAAGACAGATGGAAAGGAGCCATAGTGTCTTCAGGTACAAGGTACGTCTACGATGCATGCCCACACTTTTCCTAAGGTACTATGGACTTTAAAGTTAATGGTAAGAATGTGCCAACGTTCCTTCTATATTGTTACATGAAATATTTTAACACAAATGCTAAAAATAAGGCCTGTTCTGGAGCATGTTGTGCCTATTAAAAGCTTACTTCCTTCTATTTATTTTCTCATCCTGGAAGTGTAGTCTTCCGTTTCTGTGCACTTACTATTAAATGATCTTGTGAAAATAGCTTTGTACTAAAAGAAAAGAGAAAGTTTTTGTAAGTTTCAGGTGTTCATGATAAAAGCTTTATGCTTTTCCAGTCAGGATTTTAAAATATCTTATAGTAGTACTTGAAAACCTTCCTGAGATACTAGCATCTGTACTAAAACCAAAGAAGAGACATTGACAAAACAGGAAAAATCAGTGTTGCTCACGCATGTTTTTCCAGGCTTTCCCCAAGAAGCGTTAGCAGCCTTGTCCCTAGTGACAACAGTGAGTTCCAATGTGGTTTTGGTGAGTTACTGCTTCAATGACCGCCTTTTTCCTTAACCTACAGTGTGTAACTTTTGACTGCAGTTGGAAAGAGACTTTCCAGAATGGAAATCTTTGTCATTCCGAGAAGTCGCATTTTGTGAACTTCCCATCAGGGTGGATCTTCAGAGATGATGTACTTGATAGTAGAAGTCATCAGCAACAAGACTTTTCACTCTCTTTAAAAAAAAAAACAAACAAAACACCACCCAAAAAAAATCCTAAAGTCAATTTCCTTCCAAACACCCAAGCATAGCACAGTCTATCAAAAGTTGATGGCAGGGCAGGTTTTTGGGTTCTTTGTTGTAACAATTGAGATACCATAAAAACATGTTCCTCTGCGTGCTTCAATAAATATAGCCAAAGGCATTAGCAAAACTACCAGTCTCTTTTGGTAGATTTATGCATTGCAGCGCTGGGGATATTTTTTGTTTTTAAAGTAAAATCATATAAAGGATTTCTTATCTCACTCTTTTTAAAATCAGAAGTAAAACTTAAAAAAAAAAGTTAAAATTGTATAATTTACAGACTTGCATTGTTTAAACTGTAACTGCCAAATAGCTGTAGCATACAGTTTATTAGGTGTCTTTAAGCAGTTCTAAGTGTTTGAAAAGAGAGGCAACTGAATGTTATGGGCTATTTGGCCTGATATTTTGATGGAGTGCTCTGAAGTACTTTATTTCTGTCTTGCTTTCAACGGTGCGTTTCCCTGGCAGCTCAGCAGCAGCTATCTTGGGCAGTGCAGCCGGCCAGATGCCCCTCCTAATTATGTAACACACAAAAACCCTAGTCAGATAATAACTCTCTATTTTGGATAATGGAATGGTATCAATTCACAGCTGCTCAAGTTAAATTAATGCAAAAGGAAAATCACATACTTTTGTAGTTAAAGCATTTTAATTGGATTTATAGAAACACATGCACACCTTTTTAGCATAAAGTGAATGACAGATTTGTTCTTTATTTTTCCTTTTTCTCTTTAGAGTTTTACACTTCACTTTCAGCTTTATTGACCAAGCAGGCAAGATGTGCAGCAGCAGCGCAAGGGCTTTTGCAGTGGATCGGCAAGTGTAGATTCTGCTGACGGTACACCCTTGTCCTGCAGCCTGACAGGCTTCTCTCCCTGCGGCGGTGCTGTGAGGAAGGGAGGAGAGACTTCCCAGCACCAGCAGGACTGTTTACTTTTATGCCAAGAATGTGTTCAAAATCGTATCAGTTAGTCTTAATCCTGATTTTAAGTGTTGAAATGGAGGGCGAGGCCCAGCCCTGTCCGGAAGCTCCCGGCTCTGTGTCCGGAGGCTCCCGACTGTCTCCAGCGAGTGCCCCGTGGGTGCAGCAGCAAGGGCTGGCTGCTGAGGAGAGCCCGGGGCCAACAGGGGCCGGGGGGCGGTTGGTGCTCTGGGGAGCCCGTCCTGGCAACAGGGGCAGAGGGGGAAGGTGGCAGAGCAGAACCTGAGTGAGAGACGTGGCACCGTAGGGCGAGCTGTCTGTGCTTACTGTGTCTGTCATAGTAAGTGTAAGCAGAAGTTATCTGCCAGCTAAGTAGGGATGATGAGTAAGTGTCAGTAGATAACAAAGTCTAAATAGATATCATTGTAAGTAGCCATCGAAGTCTAAATAGAGAAGTCTAAAAAGGTATTGGAGTGTCACTGTACAGAAGTCTAAATAGATACTAGCCTAAATAGATGCATAAGTGTAAATGTATGGAAGTGTAAATATACAAGTCTAAATGGATGTTATATATAAAGTATAAATAGATAATATATATGAAACGTGTGTGTAAATAGATACATGTGTGAGTGTCTGTGCTATGTAAGTTTTTTTAAAATGAAAAGAAACCCTATTTGTAGAAAAGATTTTAAAACTTGCTCCCTCCCATCTCTATTGAAGAGAGAAAAGTGCCTTCAAAAGCTGCCCCTTCTCCTTTTCCCCTTTTTCCTCCTTTTCCTATCTCGATCTGGGGCCAATGCCCCAACATGGGAATTTTCACCTGCGGGGCCATGCATACAGAATAGGAGCTGCCAATGCAGCACAAACATACCCCAAACCTCTGAATCTGGGTCTGCAATGGGGGGGGAACCCAATTAATATCAGTTTGAGGGGAAAAAAAATATCCTAATTTGAGGCTTCCAGGAAAGCCAGATCAGCCTGGATTTGTGCAGCTGGAAAGCACCCCCTCACATCCCCCCATTTTCATGCACAAAACCAAAAGCAAAAATTGCCAATTTTTATGTTGTGGAATAGTGCCGAAAAACCCCAAAATTGAATATTTTGGCAAAATGCGGAAAACCCAGATTGTAATGTTATGGGAAAGCAAAAAAGAAAAACACCACCTCAACTGGGGACAGTCTGGGGTGAAAGGCCGGCAGATGGACGGACAGTCCTGAGGATTACCCTGTGTGGATTACCCAGTCTGAGTCAGTTACCTGGAGTGGATTATTCGTTGCGGGTCATTCCAGGTGAGTTGTCTGCTGTGGATTATCCCAAGTGGACCCCCTGATGTAGGTCATCCCCACGCACGTCACCTCCATGCACCTTTCTACCCCCCCA
>WHYT01000100.1:0-42921 GCA_009806455.1 Tetrax tetrax
AAAAAAAAAAAAAAGCAGGTTTAATACCACTAGCTAGCTGAGAAGAAAAAAAAAACACAAAAACATCGGCAATCTTCAGCTGTCACTGGCAGAAGCAGATACCTGCAATGAATTTGATCTGAGCAAAGAATAGTGTTTCAGGACAGAATAATTGAATGTATTTAGCCAATTAAAAATGATGCAGGTTTAGGTTGCATATTTTATTTTCAAATAAGTAGAAAGATGAGACAATAAACTGCAGAAACACCAGAATGAAACAGAAGTACTGCAATTAATATACAGCAAAATGCAAAAATATGAGAAAATCTAAATCACAACATAAAAATTGGAAAAGTAGTTCTATTTTTTTAAGGCTACCAGTAAAAAAAAAAAGCCAAAAGGCATTAATCACAAGGAGATTCACTTTGCACACAGACATTTTCCTTGCAGAGTTAGCATGGCTTTCTGGAACATTCTGACTGCTAAATAGGCTAAAAGATTAGTGACACTAAGACGAGAAATTTTCAACAACACTGAAGCTAAATATTTTCCGCTGGGCTATAAAATCATCCACATTGAGTTTGCAATAAGGGATTGGTTTATACTTTTCTAACACAAAAAAATCCACATGAATAGCAATTACACACTTAGAGAGACAAGACTATACAAAAAGCATAAGGTAAAAGAGCACTAATTTAATTTCTACCCAGCAAGAGTTTCAAAGGCACACATCCCTCCCATTTTTCATAGTTAATAATACATTGCATTATGCTGACAAACTGGTATTTGAGCCTTATTACATTAATTTGTAAACAAACAAACAAAAAAAATATCATTCCTGTGTAGAGGTAAATTCATCCCTGCACAGGGAAAACTACAGCCAAATTCAGTGCTCACTTGTCCAGTGTCTCCTGAATGCAGATTTCTACACTTTCTAGGCCTTGAAGATGGGAGAACTCAACTGAAAGGTCTTAGCAGAAAAATACTTATGCAGAGGACTAGTCCATAAGATGCAAATGTAGGAACAGTAATCGTTGACAAAGCTTAGTAAACAATAGCAAATACCATTTGGCTTTAAGTTATTCCTCTCTATGTATTTAAATGGCCTGACACAGAATTGCAGTTGGAGAGGAACCTTTCTGGCCTGCAAACATATATGTCACTTCTTTACCATTTTTTCTTACACTAACCACAGGAAAATATCTTGACTAATTAGAGCAAGATTCTCAAAACAAAGTAAATATTTATTTTTTTCAAATTAAAACAGCATATCCCACAGACTTCAAAGTAATAGAAAACACTATACCCAGTACCACAGCCCAATACACTTTGTCAGGTAAAAATTAGTGCCAGTCAAAATTCACTACTATTTCCAGGCTCCTTTGTATCATAGAATTATTGACTTTGGAAAAATGGTGAGTCACATCATGCCTAAAATGCAGTAAGACCTGTTACTTTGCATTCAAATTACCCTTTCTAAACCTCATGTGAAGCATTTGCAGTTAAAGGGAAAAAAAATCTCTGTGTAATAACTATATTCCTGATACTGTAAAATCAACTTTCGAAAGGTCTAGTACTTACATTTAAGCAGCATTATACCTTGCAGATTTCAAAGTTATACAGCACGCTATTGCTCATTCAAATATAAAGAAGATCTTCGCTGTAGAACTTAAAATCCAGTTCACTATTCTATTATAAACATATACAAAAAAAAAAAGAAAAAAAAAGAGCGTATTTCAGGTCGTTATGCTTTGTACTGATAATTACCTTATTCTGTATGCTAGAATTTATTCTCATGCATTTATCTTCCTTTTTGGGACTCACCTGGGTAATTACATTAGAAAGTAGTCACTGTGGTTCCAGAATAAGACGAGGATCAATTTTTGACAGGTCACCATTGGTGACAATTAAAAGCAGCTGCTTCTAGCAGTTGGGGTTATGTCGGTATGCTAGCTTAATGCAAACTAGACAATCAATCTGTAATGTAAATATCTTTTGAGGACTGAATTAATGTCTGATTGAATTAACTCAGACATTTTACAAGTCAGAGCAAGCAAAGTACTTAGAGTTATCAGAGAAATACTAGTTTAAATAATGGCAATTAGTACAAAAGCTGAAATAAGGTGGG
The DNA here is from genome assembly GCA_009806455.1 of Tetrax tetrax. Classification (NCBI taxonomy): domain Eukaryota; kingdom Metazoa; phylum Chordata; class Aves; order Otidiformes; family Otididae; genus Tetrax; species Tetrax tetrax. The sequence goes on from WHYT01000100.1 coordinate 2,108, forward strand.
TAGTTGGAAGCAAAAGGTGGCACGATTATCTTCTGCTCACATCGAATTTCCCTTTTTAAACAAAGTGCCACACATGGTAGATGGTAGCAGAGAGAAGACATCACTGCACATCACTGCTTGGAGTGTGGTCCCTGGCACCAGCATGGCCCCAGCCTAACAGGGAGGTGAAGGCCGGTGCCAGGCGGCCCGCACTCAGCCTTCTGCACTGGGCTCCCAGGGCCCTGCGCTCCACCTGTCAGACCTGGTACCGGCTGACAGGCTAAAGCAAAGCTGGGTTGACAGGTGTACCCACCAGGCTGCAGGGAAAGGGGTTTCATCCCCATCTGCCCATACAGCACCCCAGTCTCTCTGTGCTCCCCTTTGACCTGTGCACCAGAAGCTGACACATCTGAGCCTGCCTCCTCCCCTTCATACGTGAAATCCAGTCAAAGCACTGCAACACAATCCACAAAATACCACAAAATGCACAGAACAAACAAAAACTGTGGAGGCTTTTTCACCAGCTATAGATCCTGGTTCATGTCTTTGTGTTTACCATGCTACAAAAGCCATGAAAGCGGATCAGGTTCATGACAAAGTAAAGAAACCACAAAAATGAAAACTGGCAACTGAACCGAAATGAAAACAGTTCATTCTACTTCACGCATGAGTCAAAAAAAGTAACATTGCATTCCTCAACCTGATCTTCCACTACACCAATCTCTTGGTATAGCTAATTAGCAAGATGCCTAGATTATTACTTGGCCCTAATTCTGAAGCTTGAAGTAGTGTGTGGCACAGTGTGGGATATTGGTATACAAGATTTTGGCTTATATCTCACAAAAAATGATGCCTCTGGTGTAAAGTCTGACAGGCTGACTACAATTTTGAAAAGGGACCTCACTATCAGGATTTGAATCATGGCACTGATATGCCACCTTTGAGAACTGAAATCTTTTAATCAAACACATAGATAAGATGTTAAAAGATGAAACTTTAAAATAAGAGCTAAAAATCTAGTTTCGTGACTGAGGCATAACAAGCGTGTGCTCCCCAAATATAGGCTTGCAGAAGTAATTTTTGAACCCAGGCAGAGGTAACCCTGTAAGAGTTAAACAAACCTGTAGCTGTGATGGCAGAGGCCTACCTTGTATCAGTTTGCCTCAAGAAGAAAAATCCTTTTTCCACAGAGCTTTTTTAGCGGGTGCTAGTTAAAACAGCCAAAGACCTTTTTTTTTTTTTTTTCAGTTGGACCTGCATCTCTTTGGTAGGAAGTAGGTGATGGAATCAATAGATCCACACAAAGACTTTACCTGGCCCTTAAAGGTCCATTGTCTCAAACCACAAATAAAGACAAATATACCCTTACTTGGCAGATGTGATCAAAAGGGCCTGTTGGGAAAGCACATGAGCCTCGGATATGCTTCAGTGTGATGAGACCAAGAAGTTGGACCACATGCCCTGTGAGCTGAGCTTCCCCCACTGCAGTCACTTCTCTAGGAGACATGCAGCAAGCATCGCCAGGTGCCTGCAGATCTCAGACTTGCTCAGATCCTGGGAAAGACCTCTTCTAGACAGAGAAACCTTCAACCATCCAAGAGCAAAAGTTCACCTAAAAACCTCGTATGTCAGAGAACTTCTTAGATAAAGGCAAGGCCTCAGTCTGCTTCCCCAGTCTAGAGCACCTAGACTGGTAACATTGGCTCTTTCACAGTATGGAAGGAGTAGGGGGCACAACTGAAAACCAATACACATTCACGTTCACTAATGTTTCACCACTTTCCTAAGGCAGTTGAAATTTAGTAAATAATCAGATTTGGTCTAGATCCCTCAAACTTGTAGCATTGGAATGCATCTGATTTTAATCCAAGCTAAATCACCTATTCTTAATAAAGGATTTACGTTTTAAGGAAGCAGATTCACCAATGATTTAGGCAGAGCTGGGTGTAGACCAACACATTAATCTGATGTCTGTATCAAGTATATTTGGATTGACCTGTAGTCTGTGCCCTTTCTTCTCTTGTAGGGAAAGACACAAGACTGGATGCTATTCAAATTCAAACTATCTCATATAGTTCTCCAAATAAAATTGGAGTGACTCTGGCATTTTATGCAAGGGCATCTATTCTATTTGCCCAAAATCATGCAGACAAATTCAAGAATACATTTTCACGCTAGTGCTGGGCACCTGATGCCGGAAGTATCCAGTAAGAGACATAAGATCCTGCAAAAAATATCTGTGTCATGAACACCCTTTCTTATAACACTTGCTTATCAAAGCCCCAGTCCTCACATTCCTGAAGGAAATTATATTGAATCAGAAAGAAGGGGAAAAAAAAAGTCCTATCTGGAGAACAAAACTTCATCTTCATATGCAATATCTGAAAACATATTTCCACTAGGTACCATAGCTTGGCGTGAAAGGGGCACCTTAGTGGAAATATATTTGTATCACTAAGTGTTATTCCACATGTAGTCTGGATAAAATATAAGTATGTAAGAGTTATAGCAAGTACAGTTTAGCCATATGAAGCTATTGAATTTCTAATAATTAATTCACCATGATCAACCTTACTAACAATTCTGGAAGATGGACTTCTCTGAGTGTAGACATGCAGGTAGAAAGTCATCTTTCTTTCTTATACCTACAGGTGTTTGCTTATACTTAGGGTTTTTTCATAAGACATACAGGGAGATTTAAGTCCACTGATTTATGCATCGTCCTTGGCCTGAGATTAGCCGCAAGTGTTTGCAGCCTATGTTCGAGCAACTCAGTAAGAACTAAATGAAAACAGAAAATATGGAGGAGGGAGAAGAGAAACAAAAAAAAAAAAATCCAGTCTCAGTAACATGAAAAGCATGTACAGGTATACAAGGTGCACTATTCACTTGTTATCAACTGTTAAAACTTAAGCAAGTTGATGAGCATAATTCAAATGGAAAAATAAAATGTTTGTTCCAACTGTAACTCCAAAGGATTTGCCAATGCAAAAGATGTTAAACATTCAGTACTGCTAAAATAAAAAAATTAATTCAGAATTTCAAGTATTCATGCTTATATATTTAAAAAGAAAGAAATAACAGGAAAAAAAAAAGGATTATTTAGTAACCTGTATTGCAGAGGGAAACAATGAAAATTGTGTGTTTTACTACATTAAAATATTCCTGCATCATACAGGATTAATGGCAACAGCCCTCACAGGGGAAAAAAAAAAAAAAAGGCAAAACTTTCATCCAGAAAAGCCGCTTTTTTTTTGTAATTTTTGTGGGGGTTTCATTGTTTTTTATATGTAGTATATGACCACCTGCTCTGAGCACTAGCAATTTTTCAGAGTCATATTTATTTTTAGGCTGTTTGCAAAAGCTAGCTGTCCAACCCGGAAAGCAAAAGCGTCACTTTAGTCAGATTCCATTCTATGGATACATTATAGAAGTCTTCAAGTCACAGCATATTTTAAAATCCTCCATTCATCCCCTCGATTCAGTGCTTAAGGGGCCTCTCATACAGAGTCTACTGTATGTTTCGTTTAAATTCTAGTGCCGTCATCTAGGCCAAGAATTTCAGCTTTGGGATTCTTTGCCTGTCACCTTCAATATGCGTTACTATGGGTACTGGAAAGCCTATTACTGTACACAGAGAAGAGCCACAAGAAAGAAAAGGCACGTAGATTTGTAGCACTAACAAAAAAAAAAAAGCAAAGGCAAAGAAAATTCACGGCCACTAGTAAAGTATAATTTTTTTCTCTTAGGAAAGCTGAAAATTTTAATATTGTTAAGACCAGAGAAAAACTGGAAGAGATCAGCATTTCTTACCCCATAGTGTCACACTGAACACATATTTCACACTATGTCTTTCCTATATTTTTCTATTCTGTTGGAATACTAGGGGAAGTAAATATCTTTCACATAAGAACAGCACTCTGTCAACACGTCTTTTTTACCACCGAAATAATCAATGAAGAAACAGCAATCTGCCCCGCAGCTTTCTGCACTCTCCAACATCTACAATAAGATTTCTACATGTTGGCAGTCAATACAGTTCAATTAATGTTTAATTCATGTTTGCTTCTCAAAGTAAGATGAAAAGACAGAACATTTATCAATAGCAGAGCTACAGCAAAAACAAACACTTTCTGTTCCATTACCATGTTTTTGAGATGCAAGGCACTATTTCTGAGAAAAGTCAAAACGTCACTTGCCATTTATTTTCCAATGCTGGATTAAGTTCTGCAGATGATTAAATAAAATATTAGTGTAAATATATATGGCAAAGGGAATTTTTCAGCAAATGCAGCAGCCAAACTGACGCAGAACACAGCCATTTTTGTTATTGTCAGTGAAGACATTCTGGAAACTATACACAAACCCATCATATTTAAGTGTATGCCACCTAAAAACTCAGTCTCACTAAAAATCTTTTCTTTTCTGTGCTGCTTATTTCTGGTTATCAGCTAGATTGCTGGTCATCGAAGGGAATGCTGACTGCTCCTAAGAGGCCGGCAAAGAACTCCCTGCTGAACTGCCATGATCCCTCTCTTGAGAGCAAGTATCTGTCTTGCTGAAGATACAGAGTGTTTTATCTCCATGGCAGGCTTGACTCAAACACCCAGGGCTCTAAAAATAAGAGTTTAAAATCTAATTCATGTCTACAGCCCACCTAATCACCCAGCAGGCTTCAGTAAATGCTTTTTCGTCGTTTCCTTTTTAGCTTCCTCTGCTTAACCAGCAGATACAGTTATTCACGGTGCAGTTACACATTAACCTCTTAAACCCCAACAGGAATCCAAGCCATTCACCAAGAAAAATCGATGAAGAGAGTGCAAGCCAACCAGGGCTATCTTCTGTAATGAGCATCTTCAATATTTTGATCAGCCGTGATAGTTTAGTACAAAATATGCTCCGCCCATTATCTTGAAACGTTTTGTAACAAAATGTTGAAGATTTCAAAGAGGTAGAATGAAAAAAATACTTTGTATAGGTGCTGGACCAGTGAGAACGACAGAAGAAATACAGGCAACATTTTTACAAAATTCTCAGAGTACCAAACAAAGCATTTTTCCCAAAAGTCATAATTCTGTACTGAAAACAGTCTACAGCACATGTCAGGAGACCAAAATACCACTGACCAAAGGCTGATTAGAGCAAGAGGTGGTACCACATGAAGTTTTGCTTGGGTACCACCACCCTGGAAAAAAAATGGTTTTATAGCACTGTGGCAGCATGGCAGCAGCAGTTCTGTGCTGAGTTCCCCAGCAAGCACAAGCAACAGTACCCAGAAACTTTCACGTCAGGTAACCCCACCACAGAAAATTGCAAACATCAATAGGCATATTGGTCTTTTTCATCTTTTTCTGAAGACATAACTAAATTTGGGCACATATCATGAAAATTTATTAGCAAAATGCTGAAAGTACTGACCTGGATCAACAAATAACTAATATATAAAGATCTTTCAGAAGATCTGGAAAACAGGACCCCGGAAGAAAGGCTGAAGGAGCTAATGTTGCTTAGTCTAAATAAGAAAATAATATGAAAGGGAAAATAGCAGTCTTTTAACACACTAAATGTGTAAAAGGTAGGTTGAAAGGGAAAGAGATAAAAGTTTTGCTTCATCTACCATAGCCTTGACAAAGTGAATTTAGGTTCAGTTCAGAAGAACATAAGATGCATGGGGAAGGAAGAGGTGACCTGAAGGTTGGTCTCTCGCTTTAATAAGCCTAGCATCTCTCAGAAATGGCACAGACATCAGGTGATCCTACCCTCAGGCTGGGGGATGGGCCAGGTGATCTGTCAAGATCTTTTCCAGACTACTCTAATTGTAGAATTGCACAGAGCATTAGCAAGAATGGATGACTTCGAGTGCAGACATCCATCCACAGACGACATCCATAATGTACACCCTATCCAGTCAAGGCCCCTGGATAATGAAGCATCTGGTGTAAGCTGAAGAGCAGAGGATTCAGTGTGTTGTCTGGATAATTAGAACAAATCTACCAACAGAAGGGAAAACATTGAGGGAAATAGCTGTGTGTGCAAAGAGCATGATCATATATGACTGATTTACCAGGGGCCATGCACATGCCTAAGAAACCTATTCTGTATGAAATGGAGTGGATGACCATGCATCAACCTTTCAGATCCAAAAGCACGAACCTGGCGTGTCAGGTCGCATGTAAAGGACACAGCCATAATACTCGCCTGGTCCTCACGGTTCTTAGCCCACCAGACAGTTTGGGAGACAGGATGAATGGGATCACACAAATGTGTTTCTAAAAGAATCATATTCCAAGGAAAATGCTTGAAAGGAAATATACTTTTTTTTTTTTTTCCCCAAACAGATCATGTGTAAAGATAGCAATGCCTAGAAGATCCCTATCTCCACACCAAACAATATGGGACATCTCTCATCTGGAGGGGAAAGACCAGCCAGATTCAAGTAAATAAACCCTAAGGAAAAGCCTATCTAGGCAGCTGCAAAACTGAGAGCTCAGTAAGGCAGTAAATGATACTTCTCCACATCAGGTGATGGATTTTGATTCTTTCACTTTTATCAGATTATGCTGAGTACATGAGAAAATAAAAGCAGAAAGGATGTTTCTTGTCTCATAAGCACAGTTCAGATAAGGATAAGAAGGAAAGTTTTGCTTCCCTTTCAAAAGGCAATGGACTGAGGAGGTATTGTTATTCAGCTGCCAAGAGCTCTCTCCCTTATGTATAGACATCAGCATTTTATCTGAAATATTGTCTGATATCTTAATTGGAGGCTACCTTTCACATATGCCTACAAAGAAGTGAGGCACTGATTCACTTCTTGCAAGGAGAAAGACTGCCATAGGCCCTAGCAGAGCTGATATTGCCTGGAAGGGGGTGCCACAGTGTTAGTACACACAGCCTCATATGCTGATGGGCTGTGCTCCAAAGAGTTTTCTTTATACTATCCTGGATTGTTATGGTGTGAAAATTAGCCCCTTTTTCAAGGGAAGCCCAGTGCAACGTCCATCTCTTGGGATTTCCTAGATCAGAATGGCTTGCACAAGCTGTAAGAGTCAAATCTGCCAGTGATGAGAGAATAAAACAAACCAAAAAGAACCTCACTGAACTGTGAGCAGGAGAGTACATCTAGTAACTCCCCAACAAAACATCACATGGAGGAGAAGAGTCCTGTACTCGTCTACTGTGAAAGTGGTCACTGCAGTTACATCTTTTTAATGTTATACCTACAATCCTAAAATGATCCAGCTGTACTTACAACAAAATAAAAGGATTTTGTATTAACTGTGAACTTGACATCTTCAACTGACTCTCTGACCCTCTAATCCCATAATTTCACTTTTGCCTTTCTGCACACTTTTCTGTAAATATATATATAAAAAAAACCTAATAACAGAATTTTTACACCACTAACAGCTCATCTGTACAGGAAATTTTCAATGAAAACCAGTTGGGCTGATGGGGGAGGCCACGTATGATTCAGAATATTTCATCTATCTCTGTCCATGTCTATACTTACCTAACTTGTGAAGTGGGCACCTTGTAACTTTGCTCAGCTGAAATTGCTCAAATATTTGGCTTATAGAAGCACTATAAGATCCTACTCAAGAGGAAAGCCCCCATTATAAAATTCACTTCCACCATGGCAGGCAAGCAAGTGTGTATTCAAACCAATAGTGTTAGCATGGCATTCACTTGATAAATTAAAATTCTGATAAATACTCAAGGTTTTTATCAATAGTTCTGTAGTTAGGTAAACCTACCAGTATCTAACATTTTGCCATATCACTTACCTTTAAAGCGATTAATTACTAAGTTCAGAATAGTTATTCTTGTGTCTCTTCTGTCTGCCTTTTTCTCTGAAGGTTATAAAATGAGATTCATAACTGCTGCAGACAGAGAATAAGATTTTTTAAGGAAAAAAAATTGCTATAGAAAAGATGATCAAGAAAAATATTTGCTGGTTTCTTTCATTTTTAATAAAAGGAAATAATCCTGTTTGCCTTCAATCTTGACCAATCAAATGGCTGTTAAACACCTGCTAGGTGAAATGCTTTTTTCCACCATAAGGAAAGAATTTCAACACTTAGCTCACCAATGCAGCTAATGTTTAATTCATTTCCTTGTCTGCTAGCTAGATTAAAAGAAAGAACATTTGTCAACAGGAGGGAGGCAGCAAAAATCCAGCTTTGCACTCCAATCCTAATTTACAAGAGTACCAAGTTCCAATTTCTAGATAAAAGATGTCTTAGGAGGGAGGTCGAAGTTGAGACTGCAAACCATAAAGAAACCACTGGGACACAGACATCACTGATGATAAATCCTTTAGGCAAAGTCAAATTTACGATCTAGTTAAAATGGAATATCCTGGCATGTAATGTCATCACATCACTGATGGGATATATCTGTTGCAACAAACTGCCTTTTCCTATAAAATACATTATTCTCTTTATTTCCTTTTTCTCAGCTTGCCTCTAGTTTTGTGCTAGGCAGGGAGCATTTGCTGAGCATACTGCAGGTGAGTTTATTTCCCCAGGTGCTTTGCAGCATTTGTGCCTTCACTAGCACTGTAAAATAGCACCGGTATTAAGTAACAGAAAAGACAACACTGACAAAAAATGCAGACTTATATGTTCTCCAAAGACCTAAAGAGAAAGGGGAAGTGTAGAGGAAAAGAAATGCGTTTATTTTTCAGACATTTTTATTCCTTTTTGAGTCAGGAGAAAAGCAGTGATTAATCATAGCGAGGTGTCATGGAACAAGACACATGGTACAATGTGAAGGGTAGATGTTATCTGTAGAATCACAAATCCCACATTTCCTAATTGGAGATCTCCTTCCACCAAAATGGAGAGTATACTCAATATGCTCATTTTAAGCCCCATTACTTCTATCGTAATAATTCAGAGTTTTGATAGCTCTACAAGAAGCTGAGAATCCCCAGATTCTGGTTTATTCCTCATATGTCTACCCTTTCCAAAAATACATTGATTTTTATAAGTATGACAAGCTGGTTCAATTCATCTCTAGGTGAAGCAATCCTTCATATCTGTACATGAATACTAGAAGATATTTTGAGCATACCAGAAAGGGTAACAAATGCAAACTGCTGTAGGCTCACATATCTGGCAGGATGACATCTAGAAAACTGTAGAACTGCTGCGATTTCTACAATATGACACTGCATCAGATCATACACTACCTGATGGAAACTGCTAAAAAGAATACAAGGGAAGCATAAGGAGAGAGAGAGGGGAGAAAAAAAAAAAGTGTGTGCAGGAATAAATACAAGTATTGACCTTCTGCTTGTTTTCCTCTATTTCCCCCACCCTGGCTGCTTTCATTTTAGTATAGTGTAGTCTTTGTTGATATTGCAGTATGAAAATTAAAGAAGGGGGAGGGAACTAACCCTAAGAGGAAAGAAAAACCTTTGCAAATTTCGTTTACTTCTAGTTCTTCAAACTAATCCATTTGCAAGTCAATCTTATCAAAAAGGAGATAGGCTCCTTATTGCAATGCTCCAAGGGAAAGAAAAAAACCTAAACCAGCTCATACTGAGCAGTCTCTATAGCCAGAGGAATTCAGATAGAGTTTTTTCTTTCTGCATCCCCCACAGCACAGTTACTGGTTGCAGCCTGTACAGCATTCATTTCCTAAAGAATCTTTTGATTCAACTAAACACTAAACATTTGAGCATTAAAGAAAAAAAAGAAACCTGTGCATCCACCTAGGTTCAACCACTAACAGAAACACGGAGGACAAATAAAGGAGTTCTTTTTAGTCCTTGGACTATACATCTCTTCCTACTCCTCTACACTTCCCAAAAATTAAGCATAAGCTCAAAACTGCTGTATGTTCTGACCCCACACTTACAGAATTTGCCACTGAATCTTTCCCCTACAGCAGTACTGTCTCTAAAGCTAAAGCTTCATTATTTAATTATTTTCTAGACTGTGAACATAGCCTTAAAAATGAAATGTGAATATAAATTCAGGCAGTGTCATTTCTAAGACTGAGTAAAATTTATAAATAAGGTCACAATATTACAGATGATACAAAAAAAATAATGAAAGTGTAAAATCCATATACTAACATTGATCTCTGTCCTCTCATCTTCGTATTGCATTGATATGAATAGCCATGTGACTATTTCTTGACTTCATTGAGGTGCTTAATATGAACAGGAAAGACAATAGTGAAATGTGAGCTTTGCTAGACCATCACTGATAACCTGTTTTTGCAAAAGCACGGGTAACATGCTTATTCGGGTCTTCTCCATTACTGAAAGCCCTAACTTCCCTATCTCCACATTTCTCTCACGGTTTTACAGGAGTCAGCTATGCATTCTCAATAGACAAAAATCGTTAGAGTGTTGAGACTTGAAATTATGAAATCATAATACCAAGACTGGAACTGAACACACAGGGTACCTCATGGGACTGCGGGCAAGATGTTGCTGCTTACTTTCCTATACAGTTCCCCTCCACTCTCCATTTTATTTAAGGTAAAATAAACTGCTGGCAAAATTCCACAGCTGAAAACTACACAAACCAGACATTTTTATGCAGGTCTTGGGTCCAGCTCACCGTGTGCCAGAGAAACTGTTTTTTTCTCCTTTCCTGCCAGGATGCAATGGCATTAAAAACAATGGCTAATGGCATTGATGTTCCACTGCCATCCAAGCAGGTCTTAATTGCAGCAAGGGTAGTTTCGGCCAGCTTTTCAAAACTAGGGCTTCTTCTGCCAACTTCATTAAGTTTATTTTTACAGTGCATCATTCCCCTGTTTATCATCAGCTCCTCCTGTAATGAAATGCCCACCCGAATATTGGCTCATCAGAGAACATTAAGGGTATTCATACGCGGAATATCCCTGTATTGCAAATTGTTCTGAAAAGTTATAAACATCAGGAGGTGTTTGTGATCACCCACAGAGGCATGATTTTAGTTCTTTCTTTTTCTCACTCGAGAATGGGGGTGGGGTGGGGAAGGGCGTGTTGGTTATCAAGATTTTTAATCTTTTTTTTTTTTTAATTAAATAAACTTGAGGAGGAAAGGCCGAGCATCCAGTTGATTTACTAGTACCTAATGATGCTGTAAAATGGTAGTAAACTGTGGGTAACTCTTTCTGTCTAAGCTCAGTTTTTTTCTTGCATTTCATAAGCACCAACCTTGTGCCACTTTGAATGATAGTTTTGGTTTTTTTCTCTTTTTCCCTCCAATCTAATACCTGTCACAACCATCACACAACCAAGAGCCTTCTCATAGGCTTTTGTTAACCCACTGATCCATGGAAAAGCAGAATCTGGAGCCTGCAGAAACGTTTGCTTATATTTGCTTATAGCTTGCCTATAAAAACCTACATTTGTGTCTACTTTGAATTCTTTACTTGCTTTACGTTTTGATGAAGAAAGCAGTGAAGTACAAACTCAGCTGAGGTAGTGGGTTAACAACATTTAAATTTTAACAGTGTTGCGTGATAAAATATCCCCGGAGACTTGAGAGGGTGGGAGGGAGGATCAAAAGCATATCAAATTAAACATCTTTAGGTCCTCAGGGGCAGAGTCAGAGGGGGAAGGGAAAAACTGTCATTTCATTTCTCTAGTCAGTATTGCCTGCAGATGCGGGTTAGGAAGCAGGCCTTCTGAGGAGAACAGGGATCCATTTGTTAAAATGCTCTTCCCCTCATATTCATCTCCTCTCTCTTTCTTGGTGCTCTTCATCAGCATTTCTCCCATTTTTATAATAAGATCAATGCTTTATGGGTTTTCTTTTTCTTTTCTTTTTTTTAAAATTAAGTACTCTAAAATATTCATTCAAATGCTTCGTAAAAAAGACCCTGACCAAAAAGCTTAATTAAGGAAAGCGCTTTTTCATCTCTTTTTTTTTTACAAATAACCCATTGCATTCCAACAATAATTAATTAAAATTAAAGTTTAAAAATAAAGGCAATGAGGCATCAGAATCTATCAATAATTAATTAAGGAATAAGACTAATCTGCTAGGGGCATCACATATGACAGCACAGGTGTCCTACACTAGTGATTTGTCACACACTCTGATCCCTTGCATCATGTGTTCGAAGGTCTGAAGGTTGAAACATACAGGTTCTGCTCCCAATTATGGGTTTGCAAGAAAGCTACAGGCTACAGATTGGCTGGTTGATAATTAAGTGGCTAAATGCAATTTCTGCCTTTTTGCACCTTTGTACTGGATGACCTTCCTTTTCCCTCCCTCTTTGGAAAATAAAATTAGTTCCCCTGGCAAATGACATTGTTCACCTCCTCTAGGTTCTTCCCATCAATTTGATACAGTGTTTTCTGCTACAATATGACCACCATCTATAACTTTCAGTAAAGAAACAATGGCACAACTGATTTATTATTTTTTTAAGATACAGAATGCAATATTTTTTTTCAGTTGCTATAAGGCTTCATTACTATCTGCATCACCAGTAGCACACCCTACTAAGCTGTGATGTCCCTGTCTGTATCCTTTCCCAGGGGTGTGCAAAATGCACCACTGCAGCTCTCTTCTAGTCTTCTCCAAGTACCCAACAAGTTTACAGCTAACACATTTGGGAATGATGGCATTTCTGGAGTGCCCAGCTTTGTGAAGGCAAGCATTAAGTACAACTGGGAAAAAGAAAAAGGCAGATGAAATTAACATCTGTTAATGGCTGCTTCGTCACCTGGTCTCCAACAAGCCCATGACAGCTCGCCACGTTGCTCTGGTTTAGCACGCTGCTGGAGCGCACACCCGCTGTGCCCGCTGAAGCCGAAGAACTGTGATGCAGTCATGTTGGGAGCCGTGGTTGTGGTAGCAGCGGTGAGTAGAAGAGACAGACAAGAGAGGAGGGTGAGAGCCAAAGGAGTTTCGGGTAGTCATCAGAGGGAACCTTCAGAGGTTGGATTTCTGATTTTTCCAATTGCGATTTTGGACCAGCGCCGGGTGATGAGTCAGTGTTTGTCACTAACAGGGCTCTCTAATGGGGAAATCTACAGTGGTGTGACAGCCTGTTACCACCAGCAAAGAAAGATGGCACTGCAGAGTTAATAAGCCACACAGACAATGAACACAAAGAAAGCAGAAATAAAGATGGTAAGGAGGAACATGAAGAGATAAACATCAAAATACCCACGACTCCATGCACAAAAATAGCATTTCTGCACATGGAATTGGCTTTGGTTTTTTGTTTTCAAACTTTACAACCCTGTATTCTAGGAAAGCAGCTTTCAATTTCTCTCAGACATCCAAAAAACCTAAGTATAACCACATACAGAGCACAAAGGTATGATGCACTCACTCCCACCTATGCCAATATGCAGACCTACAAAGTAGTTTGTGCAGCCTGCTAACAGCGTGGGACCTCCCACATGCTGGCTTTCTGCTGCCCAGTGATGAAGAGTCTCCTGCACAGACAGTGACACCCTTGCAATGTGCCTGTAGCCCATCTAGAAAGGGCACAGGTACTCTTTGGCCCACAGCAGACAGGAGAAGGGCACTCTTGGCTGGCTGCTAGGTGAGCTGGCCAAAGTGTGAAGAGTGAAACAAAACCAGCTCCAAAGCAAAAAGTCCCAAAAGCTGGCTCTCTTCTCTGGTACAGTTATGGATAAGATGAGAGAAAACAGATAACATGAAAGTCAGTGGGGCAGGACCTTGCCATAAGGACATTACTGCAGGAGGGAAATGAGGAAGTAGACTTTGGTAAGAGGTAGAAACTGGGACCTGTCCTGACAATTTGGATTTTCCTTGGCCAACTGCGCTGTTGAGCTGGGCATTCCTCATGTATGTCACAGACAGAAAGTGACATCAACCACATCATGCACTACAATACCCAGTAGTGGTCCCAGCTCAGAGGCCAGGCTGCACACATGGTCTTCTTCCTTAGGCAGCATGGGCCTTCAGAGCCTTCCTCAGGTCTCCAGAAGCACAATGAAAATCACGTGCCATGTTCCTGTTATTTCTAATAGCAGAGTCTGTCATGTTCTTGGCAGGGCATAACCATTTCATTGTTTTGCTTATTGCACAGAACTAGAAAAAAAAGTAAAAAATAGTGGAACATGGTAAATACTGAAAAACGAATTGTCTGAAATTCCAGACATTTTTTTTTCTGTCTATTTAGAAGTTCAAAGACAAGTAAAAAGTCTCTACTGATTGAGTAAATCAGAATGCATCTTTTGGCCCTTAGCAAAAAGAAACAGTTTGAATGCTTAGTCTATGTCTTCTCAGTTTCCTACTGATTCTTCTGCAATAAAACCCACACAGATGCAGCATCTCTTCCCTCCCTGCATTCCCCAACTCAATTTTTAATCCAGTAACCTCTTTTCCTCTTACTTGGATCACCTCCACAGCTGGATCCTTTTAAATTTTGGACACATCAAAGGTCTAGGGATGTCCAGAAAAAAACTGCCAGTTAAGTCATCCAAAGCCCTGAGCATAGTTAACATTCATTTACAGCACAAAAAGAGCAAAACACCTTCCTGGTGCTTGCCAATTACGTGATATTTCAGCCAAATGTATTCAATCATGCCAAAATGAAAATTCCAAAGCGTGCATTATGTTCATTTCTAAACCCTGTTAACTTAATTAACTCTCAGTTAAATGTGCACTGATCTTAGACCTAAAGCATGTTTGATGAGGTACTTTTCATTAGGAAAAAGAAAGAATTTGAAATGTGCAAAATCATTTGTAACAACAGAGAAGATTCCCTTCATAAAACCGCATACAATGCACACCCAGTTCATGCTCAGTGAAGGTTTTACTCTATTTGTACTTTGTTATGCTCTTGTCAGTTTTATTTGGCTCATGAAACATCATTCAAGCAATACAGCCCACCAAACACGAAAGATAATATTCTGCACTGTCAGTACCATTTAAAATGCAAGAACAAGTAATACGAAAAATGATTAAACTATCCAATAGTGACTGTATTTAAACTGCACTGCTAGATTCACATGCTGAGTGGCTGGTTGGTGAAATTATTAAAGCCACAAGTCCAGACACTGAGATCTCCTGTAACCAGCGGGCATAAAGCCATTTCTAAAAAAAAAAAAAAAAAAGAAAGAAAAGCAGGGAAGGGGCTTATCATTCTTAGCAGCGCTATAACATTTTTTAATGAACCCAGATAGACACCAGTAACAACTAGAAGACGGTGCACTTCACCAGCCGCTAATAACTTTATTGCTTGCAAATTGATTATTATCTCAGAACACTATGCTTCGCTATTTTTTTCCAGAAATAAGATCCCATACCTAGATGTGACTATGGCAGAGGTTACAGTTGGCAACAGGGAAGCAATCTGGCTGCCTCCCAAGGCAGGTGCCATAAAAACAAATCGTTATTACCAGAAGAGACAGGCACGCCTGGCTGTCAGAACAGGTAGTTAAACGGGATAACGACTCTCTGCTCTGTCCTAGAACTGAGGCTGCAGGAACTTCGTTCCCTGCAGCATCCTGTGCATTGTAGGAGGCAGCTTCTAAAAATCACAGCTGGATGAGTCTGTCCTCCTTTCCCTGCATAAAGTGAATTCTAAAGCGTATTCTAGGACAGCTGAAAAAGCAAAACACTGTATTAAACTGATGTTACCCACATGGTGCATCCCTCACCTATTACTTCAAAATAAAACACAAGCAAATAGCGCTCACATACAGGCATAGATGAAACATACATGGCACAGAGAATGTTATACTGGCATACTGAAACATATGCATGCAGGGCACTCTCTAGCCATTCTTCTGCCATTAGGGTACGTTAAAGCACAAGAGGCAGGTACCACGACAGGTCCAAAAATAACTTTACTGAGTTCAGTAGAATTCTGGTCTGTGACTCTGGTCTATATTTTGTGTTGCCAGCCAGTTGCCAGCACAGTAAGATTTCCCAGCCTTCCTGAATGTTAAACCGAGAGGAAATAATTCCCTGCCTTCTATTCTTAGAACAGAAAAATTCAGACTCCAAAAGGCTATACCATCTCTGTCTTTTAACATCAGCAAGTCCAGAAAAGCTCCAAAGAGCATTTTGATTTCTCTTTCTTCTTTGTAATTTAAGAGGTGGGCAGAGTGCTGCATAAGCTCCTGTGTTTATTTCTGCTGTGTTTTTCCTTAACGTACAATTTGCTCCATCCCATCCCTGATTTTATCTTCGTATTCCCTGCTCATGAAGAGCCTGCACACTTAGGATTTCCCATGTGCCTGAATGACCACAGCAGGTTTATGCAGCACTTTCTGAACACAGAGCTACTTTCACCACACCAGCTAAAGCACTGCCTCTGCTGCTCAACCCAATTCTGTTCTTTTTGCCAACACTCTCTAGCTATAAACAATCCCGGTGTAGTTACTCTGTAGATATACTAGAACATTTTTTAATCAGCATCTGGTTATCTTGTCAAAAGTTACTCTTATTTGCTTCTCATGAAAGACACCAACATATCCTACCTTCCCTGCAACTCTGCACCAGCAGATGTTTGCTCTTTACTCACCCGTTGCAATTTCCATTCATATAATACACAGTACTTCAAAGCAACCCTTTGAACCTGAATAGGACTACAAACCTCACACATACAGCTTAATTTTGCCTACTAGAAGATGCTTGGTTTAGCATGAATTCAATTTGCATACTGATAGATCTCTTCCCCTTCCAGTCACAATACAAAGAGTTAACACATTGCTGTAATAATTCACCGTACATCAAATCTGATTCTTTTTGATACATTCAGCCACCTACTGTCACTTTAATGCATTTTCCTGGCACATGCATGTACATTGTTTCATGTAAAAACATTTATGTTGGCACTCAATTCAATCATTTTTTTCCTCAAAGTTGAAAAATTCGAACAGTAATGTATTCACCTCTTCAAAAGAATAAACATTTTCAAGTTAAGGAAAGGGAGAAAAAGGAGCTATTTGATTTCTCCAACATTTGAGTCAGTCATACTTTTACACGAAAGATGCAAAGTTAATCAGTCATTTCTTTATTTATGTTAGCATCTACTCAATGTGGGGAAAAGCACACAGCTCCTTAAAATTTACCATAGAAAGAATAAGACCAAGGGAAAGAAATTAAAAGGTGTGAGAAGTACATTTACTGGAGCAACGTAACTCTGCTCATTCACTTTTAATAGGAAACAGTGAGAGTACAGAGCCAGAAAGAAAAGAAATTGGCACTGGGGGAAAAAAACTCATACACAAGTGCATGATGTTTCTATGTCATATCTTCCAGTCTCGTAGCCAACAAGCCACTACCATTATTTTCTTTAGGAAGTTAGAGAGGAAATTTATATGCATTTTGCCTTTTTACAAAAGTACATTTTCATCTTTGTGGCATTTAACAGGTTAATTGCCAACATAATTTTCTTCTTTCTCTTACAAAGTACTTCATGTGTTTGCTGCCTATTCTTTAAGTGCTGTATTTACAGTACTGCCACACAAACTATGTTTACAGTTTCCCATTTAACTACTTGCAGTTCCTCAATATCCCAACTACTACCTGAGGACCTCTTGGCACTGGCCATACTTTGCTATACCGGTGCATGAAATTGCATTACTGCTCACATAAAGACTATTTGCAACAGGTACCTTTTCAAAAAGGTGCCCATGTGTGTGATGTAGGAGTCTTCCCTCTTTGCAACTCTCTGAATACACATGTGCTACATACATACATGTATGAGATGCTCTTCTGAATCATCTTGCATAGCAAAAAAAAAAAAAATCCAACAAAAACAAAACACAAAAAACCACATAAAATTGAAAAAAAATGTGGAAAGGAATAAGATGTTGAGGATGCTGCCATTAAATTTCACAGATCTCTCATGGTATTAATCACAGAGGCCGCTGTCCTCCTTTTACAAAGCTTCTGAGACCATACTGCCAGATAAACTAGTGCTGAGTGTTTTGTTTACCCAGATTTGTTCCCAGTGATTGCAGAACATGGGAGAAGAGCTGGCAAAGATACAATGTACTCTTTACAATTTTGTCTCCCTACTGGTGTTATCACTAAGGTTGAACCCAGAAGTCGAGACCATCATCCATGCTAGCAGCGCTCAGAGGCCCGTCAGATTTGCCATCGCTGACTCACTGATTGATTTTGTTTCTCCCATTTCTGGGTCAGTGAATTCTTACATGTGGCTATCCACCAGGCAGAACCCTGACTATTAATCCAGTGTACTTCAGCTTGGAAAATATAAAAAAAAAAGAACAGAATTTGGTACAGAGTCTTTGTCATTAGCATATATGTGTGCAGATGTACTGAACTTACCTTGGACAAAAAAACATTCCCTTGGAGTCAGAAAGGGTTAGGAAGTATAAAACATCTCCTCATTATAATACTGACAGATTTCTCACCTTGAGCTCTATTCTTTATTTCCAGTAAGTGTTTCCTGTGAGTCTGAGAGGCAGAGGTAAGCTAAGTGCACAATGCATTTGTGTCTGAAAAGAACATGTGAAAATGGAGTATAAAAAATGGGATTATCTCAGAATTTAAGAAATACATTAATAAAACATCTTCCCCGACAGGAAAAGTCCCTATGAGACAGTGAAATTGTATCAGATTCCCTGAATCATTGTTTTAGTTTATTTCTTCTGGGATTTCTTGGGGGGCTTTTTAAATATCTTAAATGAGGCATTTCAGTTTCATTGCTTGTCAAAAAACATGAACTTAGACAACACATCATATGCCTAAAAGAGTGATCAGAGATATAATTGCAGTCTTTTGTTAAGTTACTTTTCTGACTGAAAAAGGGGCAGCAACCCCACTGCTCCACTGGTGGCTCAATTCTGCTGTTTACTGAAATGTTATTTTTTGCTTTAACCTTCATTTCTAGAAGACCTACTTCAGATGGAAAAAAGGCCCAAACAGAGAGAATAATATTCAAGTTGCTATAAGACAGATATTAACAGGACTTTGCAACCAAAGAACACGCTAAACTGATTGTAGGTGACTCCTATGAGTCATCAGGTTGTTCTCCCCAAAGACATATTTGTTTAGACTGCCACCCTTTCTCCAGTTCCACCCTTTCTCCAGTTCTCATTTCTATCTAGCAAGGAATGACTCCATGAGGAAATAAAGTAAGAACAATACTGAAAAAACACAAATACACTATTTGCCTGTCTGCCTCCGTGAAGTGGTGGAGGCATCTCTATAAAAATGCTAACAGGCAGGCAGAGTCTGTAAATTTTACAGCGCTGGACTGACACACCTACAGAGCTGCACCCCTGCAGTACTTCAGGCACGTGGAATAAACAGACCTTTTTCAGGTAGTGTGAGCTCCTGCAGGACTGAAACACTGGCCTTCTATCATATTACATACAAGGGAGAAGTAGGGTCCAGTTGCATGAGGGAAAGCAATCTGCTCATTCCCTGCAAGAGCACAATCTTGCCCCTTCATTAGGAGCATCAGCTGCCAATGCATAACCTACCTAATAACAGTCAAAGGGATATTTCAAGAGTCACTCTATGAAGGGCCAAACTGAGCTGGGGATCGTGGAATAAGCCAGAACATACAAGCCTTACTCTGCCATAGCTCCAGCTATTGGCAAGAGGCTTAGAAAACACGCCATTTTGATCATGGAATCACACACAAATGACAGAATATGAAAACCAGCATTGAAATACAAACAGAGAAAAAGCCTCCCTCCCTTCAAGCCTCTGGACAGCTCCAGTATTAGAAATTCAGCACTGCTGGTATATTTATATTCAGTCAGCAGGACAAGGGCTGGTAAGGCTCATAAAGCAAGCTGCTGCTATGCTGCCCACCAGCAGTGTTCCAGCAGCCCTGGTGGCCATATCTAAACACGCTTCCTTTCACAATAACACTGAATTATTTTTTTTTAGTAACCTTTTTCCGTAATCCATTTAACTATTTAGGTAATAAATTACAACAGGAATTTGATGAAACAAATGTAAAATGGGATTTCTCATGTACTTTCTCAGTACTATAAGAGGTCCGCCAGTCCCAATGCCATCCACACACAGGTGATGACAGGGCAAGATGGCAGGAGCCATCCCTGGTGCAGTCTTGTTCATACTACTTGCTTGGGACATACATGATCTCCTCTGAGCACTGCAGGCCATAGCATCTGGCTGGCAGTTGCCAAAGTCACGCCCAAGAGCCTACTAACAACTAGGCAGTGTTTTCACAGTCAGCACCGGACAGCCTGGCACTCCAGCTCACTCCCTACTCCAGCTCACTCCCTACTCCTGTTTTATTTATCAGTAGAGATGTGACCACCGAGCCCTATCTAACAACCATTTATGTTGGCTGCAATCATCCTGTTTACTCTAAGGCAGCTTTAGTTACTTTAAGCAAACTGGAAAAAGGCCAGGTTGAGTAAGAAACATTCTCACCCTTGTTTTAAGAAAGTGGTTAATCTACACAAAAGCATTTCTCAGGAACATTATCAACATCTAACCTCATCCCTTCTATCACAGGGCACAGAAATTTTGCCTCGGTGTTTTCAGCAGTCTTCACTACCTCTTAGCTGTTCCAAACTTACCTTTTAGAAGGCTACCCAAGGAGTGGACCAAAAGACAACAAAGCAGGGAAATGACCACAACACTTCACAATCTGTTTCAATAGTTAATATCACCCAAGGCTACCTTAGAGCTAAGAGATACTCTAAAAAATAACAAATGTAAGCACTCTAACATTAAAGTCTGCAGTTTCTAGATTTTATTCCACTTTCATGAAACAAGCAGAGTTTCTTCCTGAGAGTATACTTATATCATGGTAAAATCATTCTTGAAAGCTAAATATTGTCTTTGACAAGGAAAATAGATCGTGCTTTTTATCGTAATCCCAGTAAGATGCATTTTCAGGACATTAGATTATTTGGAACCTTTTTTTAGAACTTTTATCTGAGCTCTAATTTCAACATCCTTTTTAGCACATAAACTGAGAGAGACACAATTTCAGCTATGTTCTCACCAGTGCTGCTTGTAGACTACTGCTGTTTGATATACCTAGGAACAATTCAAGAACAATAGCAGTTCCTTCTGTCACAGGTTTGCAATAGAAATGCACACTTAATATAGATAAAGAAAAACTTCTTATTGCACAAGACATGAGCAGAGAGACTTACAGAGTCTTCTGAGGGAGCTGATTCTGTCCTTCTATTCCGGTCTGCTAAGACCTCACCTGGAGTACTGCATCCGGCTCCGGAGTCCTCTGTACAAGACATGGATCTGTTACAGCAGATCCAGAGGAGAGCCATAAAAATGATCAGAGGACTGGAACACCTCTCCTATGAGGACAGGTTGAGAGAGCTGGGGCTGTTCAGCCTGGAGAAGAGGAGGCTCTGGGGAGACCTTATTGTGGCCTTGCAGTACCTAATGGGGGCCTACAGGGAAGACGGGGAGAAACTTTTAAGCATGGCCTGTAGCGATAGGACAAGGGGTAATGGTTTTAAACTAAAAGAGAGTAGATTTAGACTAGACATAAGGAAGAAAGTTTTTACAATGAGGGTGGTGAAACACACTGGAACAGGTTGCCCGGAGAGGTGGTGGATGCCCCATCCCTGGAAACATTCAAGGCCAGGTTGGACAGGGCTCTGAGCAACCTGATCTAGTTGGAGACGTCCCTGCTCACTCCAGGGAAGATGGACTAGATGACCTTTGAAAGTCCCTTCCAACTCAACTCATTCTATGATTCTATGATAACTCTATGATGATTTAGCGTCTGAGGATGACAACAAAGTCCCTAGTTGAACCACCACCATGCACTGTTTCATTTGATTCCTCATCTCCTCCTGAGCACTCAGAGCTTTGCAACCTTTGAGATTCAGGCGCTTTTAGGGCTACAGGTGCATTGCTGATCATACCACCTTCCAGCTTCTTAGCAGTCAGACATCAGTCAGAGCAGCTAACTTTTCCTTGTACTCTTCCTCCCTCCCTCCCTCTCTCTGTTGGTTAACATACACACTTGAAACTCTACTTAGCATTCCCATTGCATTTCTAAGCCACAGCACACATTCATAAACATTCCTTGGTGTCTGTAATCTGATCAGACACATCATAATGTTCAGTTGTCAGGAAAAAAGCAAGAATAGTTTTAACAAAAACAAGATAGCGTCGCCTTACCCTCCCTCTAATTCTGATGGGAAATGCCCAGAATTTCCTGCATAATTTGAACAATGAAGAGAATAAACATGATGATGAAGTAGAATTAGTACAAAATCTAAAAAGAAATAATAATAAAGAACTAGATCATAGGCACTGTTGGGCCTCAGAATGCAGTGGTCCATTCATTATATATTGGATGAGGTGATCTCCAAAGCTCATGAACCCTTCTGCTTTGAAGTACTGGTTCAAAAACTTGTCAGCATGGGAATTACCCAGTGCACACAAGAGAGAGAGATTGTCTCTTGAGTCATTAATCCCACCTCAGGATCACATACTTCCCCTTATAGTCATGACACAACTATTGCAAGAAAAACAACTGTTTGTGTGGAAGAGTAACACTAAGAACATTATATCTATTTTAAAATACATTAATATATTTTCATACGCTTAATGAGGCATAGAAACAGAAAGTAAAGCTTGCAACATGGGGCCAAAGCTCTATGGAGACCGCTAAGCATTCAAATGACTCAGTGGTCTAAAAAGAAATGCAGCTGATCAAGGGGTAAAAATATTCATTATTGAAGCCATGCTTCAGTCTCTGAAAGGTGAAAGATCTACAAGCAGATCTACTGCTCAAAACCTGATAGGTATATGACGTATTTTTTTAAAAGTACACCTATAAGATTAATAACTTTCTCAGAAACTATCCTAGTTTAATATAAATATTCAGGAAAGTAGATATTAAAACAGAACATAAGTTCTGAGGGGTTTTGTTTGCTGTTTTTTATTGTTTTGGTTTTATATGAGAGTTAACTTAGAAATTACCTTGATCATAAGATGATGAGCAATACATCGGACAAGGTTAGATAGATGGACATCCACAGTGTAAAAGAATAGGCAGCATTTTCAGCATATTCATTTGAGAGACTTTGAGAGACATTTCAGTGACTGCCAAGGGTTAAATAGAATCTAAAAACCATACCACTGTCTGAAAATATTAAGGAAAATATTAAGGAATAAACATTTATTCAATAACGATCTCTAGATCAATACCAACTTAATAGAACTAAATTACTAGTAAGCATATGTAGGGTTAGTTTGAGTGATTTCTATCTTGTATTTGATGTCTTCATATTTCTTTCTCACCTAGTAACAAATAAGGCAGCTATCTAAAGCACTTACCATTGTTTGCACACAAAACTAACACCCACTTGTCTCCTTTTACATATCTCTTATCAAGTGAATCACAGGAATAGATGTCTTCAGTGAAAAGAGAGCAGGACAAACCCTCCTATTCAAAAACATCATCAATACAGGCCAGGTCAATTCAATACATCGACAAAAGTTGGTACAGTTCTGTAGGCTGTACACAACCTACAGAACTCAGTTGGTCCATTTGTTGAGTAATTGCCTTTTCCATATATTGGGGAGATCATTTCCTGCTGATCATTGGCCAAAGCAGTCCAATAAACCACCCCACCACTTTGCCAAACAGGAACATCCAAACATGCACCATCTTTCTGTAGGTGTCGGTTATATGATGGAGAGATTTCTCACTTCAAGACTAAAATTTGCATTCCATCCAAGAAGGGAATATAGTCATCTGCAGAGACCTGGAATCAGATGCCCTTCTCTGCTATCCTTGCATTGTCAAGAGGATAAACTTTAAAGATTTACTGACAAACGCCATTCACTAGCCCAAAAGATTAATCTTAAATTTCTGTAAATGCTTTAAAATACCATTCCTGAGATCAAGGAGAAGTTATATGCTGTCCAATAAAGAAAAACTAGTACTGTAAAAACTGCCACAAGTCCAGAAATAAAAGCCCTCACTCAGAAACAACAATGGTTTTCTTCATTCTGTCTATACATCTAAATCTAGTTAACTAAAGGAGCATCCTGGAAGAAAATGGATCTTAATTATTTTTAGGAAAAAAAAAAAAAACAACAGGACAGAAACTGGCAATATTTTTCTGTGAAATGTATTCCTTTACAGTGACAAATACTGATTTTTTGACATCAAAATGCTCTGAGATTGCATTAATCAGGCTAGATTTTCCTCAAAGTAAAGAATAAATAAATAACCAATTTTAACACTGTAAAAATTTTAATAAGTCATTATTAATCAAAAAACTCAGTCCTGTATTGCTTGCTATATCTTTTCAAGAATTGAAAACAATGTCTTATTTTCTAACTAGCTTTGTTTCAATTTTGCCTATTAAACAGAATTTTAAAAGCACTTGTTTAATGAGCTTTATGAGTGACCCTCTATCTTTTCCAAGGTCAGATACCTACTATTCATGGAATTAGACTGAGAAAGAGAAGATTTGCCAGCCCTACTTTGGACAGGGAGTTGAACCAGAAGAACTCCAAAGGTCCCTTACATCCTTAATGATTCTGGGAGTCTATGAATAAACTCCTGGCTCTTCAGAAATTGTTCCCAGCTATCTTAGTTGGGCATATGGTATCAATTACCATAATACTGCAGTTCTTTGCAATCTTTAATATATTTATTTTCACAATCCTTTTGAGAGGCAAGAAAGTCTATTATCCCTATTTTATAGATAGAGGACTCAGGTACTGAAATTTAAACGGTTTCTGTTAAATATTCCTGTTATATTCCTCATGCTGAAGGTTCCTTGGATGCTGCATATATGTGGACATTTATGCACAAAATACTGAAAATATCCTTAAGTCTTTCTGAGTAATTTTATTTTCATAATTTCATACTTAATATCCTCAATAAGTTCACAACACTAGAAAGCTTCACTTTGGGCATTTTAATTTAACTACATGAAAAAAACTTAATACTCATGCCAAGACAACATCTTCTGACTCACCAGCCTACCCTGGATGCAGCCAAAACCAAGCACTTAAATAAGTAGCATGATCATTTGAATGGCCTGGTAAATATGTAGTCAAGTTTTAGGTTATATTTCATAAAGATCACAGGGGTGCAAATGCTTGCTGCTAACACTAGTATCATATTGATATGAAATACAGGTTAGTAACTCTACTCAGAGAAAGGAAAGGAGGTATGGGTGTACCTAGCCAGGGAATCAAAGATCATAGAATCATAGAATGGTGCTCTACAACTCTCATTATAAAAAAATTTTTTTCTAATATCTAATCTAAACCTACCTCCTTCTAATTTAAAACCATTACCCCTTGTCCTATCACAACAGGCCCTACTGAACAGCCTCTCCCCATCTTTCCTGTAGGCCCCCTTGAGATATTGGAAGACCGCTATCAGGTCTCCCCGGAGCCTCCTCTTCTCCAGGCTGAACAGCCCCAACTCTCTCAGCCTGTCCTCATAGGAGAGGTGCTCCAACCCTCTGATCATCTTTGTGGCCCTCCTCTGGACCCTCTCCAACAGGTCCATGTCCTTCTTATGTTGGGGGCTCCAGAAGTGGACACAGTACTCCAGGTGGGGTCTCACCAGGGCAGAGTAGAGGGGCAGAATCACCTCCCTCGACCTGCTGGCCACGCTCCTCTTGATGCAGCCCAGAAGCTAAAACAGTTCCTTAGTATTTCCACTCACAAGGCTCATCTAAACAATTCAGGGATCACTCCTCAGGTCTGTGATCACAAAAGGATATTATCAGGTTCATAATCCAAAGCAAAACAATTAAAAAAAAAAAAAAAGAAACAAAAAATATCTTAAAACTTTATCAAACAAATTTTGATCCACACTTCAGTGCAATAACCTGCTTCTAAAACTGCAATCCAAGGCCAATAGAGTTCATGACATTTAAGTTTAACTACAGATATTTTGCATAGTTATAGCAATTTATATGTAGAAGCATATGTTTCACTTTAACACTTACAATGTCTCAAACTTTTACTGCTAATACATCATAAAAAGAACAAAGTGGAAATAGTAAAAGTGGACAGGTTAGCAGGAAAGAGTATCTGCATTGGGCCTATACAAGCTCAGCAATATTTTCTCATCTGGACTTACTGAAATCTTAATCACAACCCCTCGCTATGTTTATATCCCCAGCAGCCATATTCTTTAGCTTTAGTGCATTCTGTTCTCTATGTGGCAGATTGTTTTTAAAATATTTTAAAGGAGACACTCAGTGTGCAGCTACGACTCCTTCTATCAAAGGCTGAACAACAGAGTTCTGCATAGAAAGGGTTCACTCCATTTCGTGTTCAATCTCCTGAGTAGTGTGAATTTATTAACCACTTTGAAGTGGTAAAAATGTGATGTGTGTGTGTGTGTATAGATGATCCAAACAGCACAAAAACAAGCCAGGAAATCAATAAAGCAGCTTTTTAACAAATGCATTTCCAACCGATCAAAAGAATAGCCTAACGGCTACATAGGCTGATCTAACACTCATTACATTATCATTTCAAGGAAACATCTTTTGCAACTGAAAGGTGAAGTCTCTCTGTAATGAGCTCCTTCTGAGTTAGCAAAAAGACCCTTTTTATAGTGCTGAGACAAAATAAATATGTGGCAAACACTGGGGAGGAATTATTCTCTGCAAACAAATGCTTGTCTGCATGCGAGGGCTCTTACTTTGAATTGGTTTGCTGCTTAAAAGCAAGGAAATGTAGAGAGAAGGGAGTCTTTAATGTAGGACCTTTTCATTAAAAGAGGAAAAATGTAACTCATTGGTGGTTGCCTCTGAGGGACAGAAAACGGGGAAAATGTATTCTGATTGGCATTAGCAGATTCAAATATATGCTGAACGTAGAATGGGATTTGAGCTGGCCCTGGAGAAGTTCTCTGATGTTTTCCATAGGTCTCACGCTTAGAGGAATGTTTCCCTCACTAGTAGAGTATCAAAGTTGAAAGCATTTTGCAAATTTAAGATATGTTAAATCTGAAATAAAAGGCTTTGTTTAGATTTTAAGATACTATAAAAGATGCAGATCACATCCTCAGGTAGCATAAATTACCAAAGGTCTGCCAAGATACAGATTACACAAAATGATGGATTGGCCCTAATTATACTAGTGTATCTTTTTGTTTGTGTGCTGCTTTGTTTAGAATGACTGGTAGGAAAGTAAGAAGCAAAAGTGGTTCATTTCTGTAGTAGGCATTTAGTTGGTTGACCCAGAAATTACTGACAGTAATGACAGATTAGGACACAGTACATCCTTTTTCTCCCCTCCCTTACTCAAAATATTCTCTTACAAATAAAAATATGTCCTAAATATTAGTGCTAAGAAAGCAAGCAGCCGTTATGAATAACCACAATGCACTAGAAATTTTCTGAGAATTTGATTATTTATTTTTTTAAAGTAATAATAGTGGCTTGGGGCCACCGCATTGCCCCAAAGTTCATTCCAAAGTAGCAAGAAAATTCAATATCCTCAAAATGTCTTTGGATTACACAATCAAATTACACTTTGAAAGGAAAGCAATGGCTGACGAAGGATCACTGCCTCCACCCTCATCAGTTAAAAATCACCTATAGCCATTACCTAGATGTGTGCAATCAGGGGAGCCTTGTGCATCTCCAAGCAAGAGCGTGGTATAGGAGACAAAATATTTTGCCGTGATGTTCACTAGCAGACTACTGATAAAGCAAGTTATTGATGTAAGACCAGGCAGGCTCAGGCTGAATGCTCTGTTTTCCACAGTGCCTTGTTTGTCTGGAGTAATGTAGTTTGCCATATAAATCTTATTGGCACAAGTGCACAGGAGGGTTCCCACAGGGACCAGAAAGAGAATCAGAAATTGTTGTCCCTTTATCCACCCTCACAATGCTTCAAGGAGAGTCAGGAGATCCCTTCTTCATGCGGTAATCATGACCCCTCAGAACTAAACGCAAAAATAGGATTCATGTCCTCTAATGTTACATGTCTTCACTGTTAATGTCTATGTCTGAAGCTCTTCAGTCCAGGCCCGCTCTAAATCAAACAGATTAAAACAGATGCTTTTAGGGCATGATTTCTCTAACCAAATAGAAATGTCTTACTCTTGAAAAGAAAAATCACGTCCTAGAAATGTCTGTTTCTCTTGTCTTTTAATAAGAAGATAAGATGACTAGCTCAGAGAAAGGCATTTACACTGTAGATGTTCATATGCGATGAGCTAAATCCCACGCTGACAGTCCAGAGAGGTATCCTGCTTTGCAGATTGCTGTATTTTGGCGACATGACATCTGCACACCAGCTCCTGCAATTCTCTGTAAAACCTAACAGCTTCAAAAGGAAAAGAAAATAGCACCCTTCTCACAGAATTCATAAATCAGGAGGGGAAAAGAAATCTCTTTAAATCTATTCTCTTTTTTCCTTCCTTGTCTCTCTGAAAACTGGCTTTTTGCTTCACGTGGCACGTGTCTGGGTTTGCAGACATGCATATTTTTCTATATGAAACTTCCCATCAGCTTCTAGTAGGAATTGAATACCTTTTTCTGCTCTAGCAGTATCAACCTTCATGCTTTTGTTGACATGTTGATATGGCAAGCCAGCTTACAGGTATATTTCTTTTTCTTATCTTCCGTTTTAAACCTTTCTTACACACTCCTTTTTTCTGTTGCTTCATTTTTACCATCAGGCTTCAGTTCCCTTAAAGGGTTTCAGAGGATGCTAGAGGAAGAAAGCAGTAGAAAAAAAAAGTGGAGAGAGGTACAGGGAAAAGAAAAAAGTGACAGTTTATATTGTTGCTGTCCCTAAGGCACAAGGCTGTCCTTTTACCTTTCCCTAGAGGTCTGGAACATTTCTATGGCTTTAACCAGATATATACTGCAAAAATAAAGCAAACAAATCAAGTGAGTAGTTGAAAATTTCCTCACATTCATAATAGAAAATTGATATCGAGGGCAAAAATTGTGCATGAAGTTTGCTGTGGATCTCAAGGAACAGAGGAAGATCCTTTGGCCACCAGACATTTCATTGCAAATTCCTTCTGTGGTCACGAGGCAAAAAGCTTTCACTTCCAATATTCACAAACAGAGGAACAAAGTGATGCAGGCCCTCTGCTTTCCGTCCGTAATTTATTTCTTTGTTGAAGTTTTTGACAGATGAATATATCCCCCTCCCACAACCTCAGTTCAGATTATTCTAGATGAGGTTACACATCAGTACTGGAAATTGCAATTTAAGTGCTACAAACTGCGTAGCTGGTAACTTTTCCATAAAGTGGATGACATTGCTACTATTTTCCTTGCTTGGGATACGAGTTGCTGAAGTAGATGGGTTTTTCATTTTTGCATTTCATACTCTTAATTATTGCAGTCATATCACTCTTGCCTTGCTACAAAGAAGATTGCACCTGTTAGTATTTTGTAATTTATACCATGGTCCAGCAATGGTTAAATATCTATCAGATTTTTATTCTTGAACTGTCATACTGAGGCATTTGAATATGCCTCAACAGGAATATTTACACCCTCATTTTCTGCTGTGGTTAGTAGCTAATGTTAAAATGTCAACAACTGAGTGAAATAACTAAAACCTTTACAATTTGACCCTTCAACTCCACCCTCTCCAAAAGCATAGCTAATTTATATGATAATTTAAAGGAAATTGGAAAATTTTTAGTTTCCCTGAAAGAATCTCTGAGGTGAAAGTATCGGCTAATACATTTTTTTGCAAGGATTGGAACCATAATAAGGCTATTTTAATATACTTCATTTAGGTTGCAATAGTGCCTTCTGTGGTTTTGGTAACCTAAAATGTATGAATTCATTAAAATATTCAATGTAAAGCAGTAACTCTTAAGATAGTAGAGAAATTCTCCATATACAGATTAAGCTGCATGATTTGAAGGGTAAGAAAAGCTGGTGATAAACACTGACTTACTTCTAAATAAAAATGTAAGAGCGGTATGAAAAAAAATAGATCATTACTAAAGAACACCATGTTCTCATCCTGGGTTTTCTCCAATCATGCTGTTTTTTGCAAGATGGACTTTTTTATTTAATTCAATGCTACAAACTAATAGGCACACAATGAGTCCTACATCTTCCCTTCCATCAAGTTTCCAAGACCGAAACTTCCTCAGCACAGCTGCTGTTGCCAAACACTGGGGAAAGTAAAGCAAACAGAACTGAAAGGTCCTAGCTGCTGCTCCTGCTGCTGCTGCTGCTACGAGTGTTTGCCCTTCCCTCAGTGATCACCTGCCAACTTACTTTACGCAGATGGCATCCCAGCTGCTACATGGCCATATAAAAAAAGGTCAGTTTACATACAGCTCAACAGGTAATGTATTATCAGCACAGTAGAAAATACACCTTCTCCTCCAGGTCTAAAATAAGGGTCCTCAAACTGGCTCAATACAAACTGCACAACGAACTCTTTCTACGAAACCCCTTATATCAAGTCAGTACAAATTTGCCAGGCCACCAAGTTTTCTGTGTTGTCCTACATTTTCATTCTATACTCATTTTCCACTTATTACCTTAATAAAGTATTTAAACTGCACGTTAAAAGTATCTATTCACATGTGGCTTGCACACACCCTCTGCGTGATTCCTATATTCTCATCCCACATGCAGTGGGCACTGGCAGCTGGCGGGCAAAACCATTATAGCCAGGGCTTAATGGTGCAACACTGTGATCAATGTATGATCAAAATCAGTCAGAGGGAACAGAGGACAGCAGAAGAGGGGCAGAGCACTGCCAGATTTTCCTTCTGTGTCTATGCGGGACATTCTCAAGCACGTTTCAGTCTTTCTGATGCTCAGAGGTCCTGGACAGCAGAAGCAGCACTGAAACACGCTCTCCTCCAAGCGGAGTACCAGAGGCATGCAAATACAGATGGGTTGTGGGGGTTTGCTTGACTTTGACTCCTTGACAGCGAAATTCAGGAATGAACCTGTACCCTGGGGAGCTCGGAGAGCATGGGTCAGTGGTACCTCCGAGGGCGCCAAGCTTCCGGATGGGTCTCAGATCAGAAAGGGAAGGTGACTCATGCTCTCCAGAAAGGCTCACTTGGCAATATTAAACTATTGGCGAATTCCTGGCAAACCAGGCAGACCATCCCTTCCGGCCCAGCATGATTTGTTTAATAACAGTGCAGTGCATATTTATTATTTTATTTCTTTTTTCAGGGGTACAAGCACTGGCACAAGGTGAAACTACCTCAGGGAGATCACACCACACTACCTGTGTTTTTCAGACACCATAAACTGAAGAAAATCTTCCTCCACTGCTAGGTGTACTTGGGTTAACTAAAATAAACCAACAGATAGGAGGAAATACATACTGAGATCAGTTCTCTATTTTGCAGTATTGACAGAATCTCAGACCAACAGTAAAATTAATAGAGACTTTGAATGTTAAGAGACAGACGATCTCTCTGTTACAAGACTGCAATTTAGAAAGACAAAGGCATGTCTGCTGTCATAAAATTCCTTCCTAATTTTATTTTTTTCCATTAAAATAAGCAAAACATCAGACATGATGTTGAGAACTGGTACTTCAAAATACTATTTTGTCTTAACATATGGAATTTGCTCTTTACTCTAATAATTTTGTATTTTACCTAGCAACAATGAGAAAATAGGTCCTGACAGTGTTTCTAGATAGAACTCACAGTTAATCAGAATAAAGAATATGAGAGTGTATTTTTCAACTATAAGAGATGCCTAGAGATTTAGAGAAACACAAACAAGAAAACTTGCAAGGTACAGATACTGTAAAGAGTTTGTTAGAATATAACATTTTCTTTTCCATTTCTTTACTAGTTAAAGCAGTTAATAAAGGTTAATGTTTATGTACTGTATATATTTCATAATTCTTTGCATTACTTTGAAATAAAGTGAATGCTCCAAGTTTCTGAAAATCTAATTTAAACAAAGAAAAAATCAATAGAGGCTTCATCTACAACAAATTAATCATCCCTTTCAGGGAAATTTTAGAATTTAGAAGGGCAATAAATAGAAGCCAAACTATAAAAGTAACGTTCTCAGAATCAGAGCTATTTAATCTTGCTTTCATATAGGACTGTAAAAAGTAAATACTACCAAAACACGAACCTCAAAACACTTCCAGGTTGTTTCAAGCCAAGCTTTCATTTGTGCATGGGTGTTGTTTCTCCCACCGACATCTGCTCATCCTCATTCAAGCATATGAATTATGTGGTCAACACTATTTCTAAATGAGTTTTGTGCAAGTAATCTTTATCTCCAGTGCACATAGGTATAAGTGCTTGATAAATAGACACGCAGGTGTCTGTAAGTGCTAACTTTGGGTGTATAAACAGACCATTTTTTGAATATTCAACATTCACCTAAGCAACCAATGTAACACACCTCTGAAGCTGACAATGCCTAAAGCAGCAGTCCTTGTCTTGACTTTGAATTATATACAACATGAAACTTATCTAACAGTACGCTTTCCCTTCAAATTTGCAGCTGTGAAAGCAAGATACCTGTAATGTGGGTAAGGTAAATCAGTCATCTGAAATGTTGGCTGTATCTTCACTGGCTTCTGCCATCAGTTGGGGGCCTTGGGTATTTCCCTAGGTACTGCAGGTTTACAGCACTGAGCTGGGGGGAATTTTGACACTGGGAATTATGTTCTATAATTTCATAGTAATGATGCTATCATCAGCCAGTGTTTCCACTGTATCCCCATAACTCAGGTTTTTAAGGTGAGAGTATCAGAGGTGTTTTCAACAGAGGCTACATCATTCAGGAGAAGTTTCGGGCAAAATGATTTACTGTTTTACTATGTGTGGCAAGAGGAGGAACATTTAATAGTACTCTTCCAGTGAGGATGACAATAGGGAAGAGGAAGGTGGCAACTTTCTCTGCCTATGACAGAATAACAACTGCACAAGGTGCACAAATCAGGCAAGATTATGGTTTCAGATGATTTTCACCACAAATTGGGCTGTAATGACAACCACCAAGAATACTTTATTGTCAACAGAATCGTTCACCTCTGACATAGAGAGATCTATTGTTTTCTCAGCTATGCTTCAATGACCTATGAATGGCCATTTAATTCAAACACAAGCAACAATGCTCAATGATAAAAGAAAGAGCAAAAAATCTACTTTATGTTCAAAATGTTTACTTAATACAAGTAAATTATTTCATTAAAAATTATTTCATTTAAAACAAAGCAAAAATAAATGAAATTACTCATCTTCTCTTTCACCTCTCCAACTCGCTTATCAAAATGCGGTCAGGTAGGAATTACTGACTTTGTCACACTGCTGCTGATCGGTACGCAAAAAAAGCCCAAAGGGCAGACTTTCAAAAGTATTAGCTCTGTGTATGCAATCCATTCTATTCTGCAATAAAAGATTGATCAAAATGGTAGGCTCAGAAGACGGTACAAAGAAGCTTATTACGCAACTGTTTTAAAACCTCTGACACAACCTTACATCATAGTGGCCTGGCACTATCTGTTTAATTCTTTTGCTCTGGGTCCCTGCTGGACCTACAATCATTTTGCTGGAAGCTACTCCTTAGTTCATATGCCCTATGTAGCACATGCAGCAGCTACTTATCTGCAGCAATTCAGCTCAGAGTTTTTCTGGATTTTATGGCAGCGCTGCTTCAGATTAACTGCTTCCTATTTTTCTATGAGCCAGTTAATCACTGTACTGCTTGTTCTATTACTGGGTAATCAAAAAATTAACAGCAATCATCCTATAATGGCAATTCTGTGGCATTACATTAGTCACTTCCTCTGTCCCAAGCTGCTCTTACTCAAATTACTCGTTTTTTAATAATTTAATCTATTTTTTGTACTCTGAAGTATCTCTCACATTTTGATCCTGACCTATAACGATTAGGTCAGGTAAATTATTTTCATAGCTATTCATATTAAAAAAAAAAAAACCTTTTCATATCTGAAGTGGTTTCTTCTACCTAGACAATTTGATTCTTATTAAAACTTTGTTTTGGGCACCCAGGTGCTTTTTTTTTGGTAATTAAGTATATCTGCTTTCCCCAAAATAGTCTCAAGCACCCTTAATCTGGTGGTGTGGAAGTTACCATTGTAAAGCTGCTTCTGCACAGTTAACTCAGTGATGGCAAACTTCCCACAGCAGACATGAGACTTTACATCTGTATTTCTAAAAAGTTGCAGCTAATTATATGGCAGGGTCCAATTAGAACAACACAGTGATCTTTTGTATATAGTAAGTAGATGCTCATAGACTTACAACTTAATTTAAACAAAAGTTAAAGAAGCCCACTGACACAGAGCTTTCTCCCCATATGATACAGGCACATTCCACCTCCCTTGGGATGTCTCAAATAAATTCTTTGTGTGACATACTGCTGATCTCCCTCCTTATATCTTTGTCCGAGTCAGCAACTAAAGTCTTATGTTATGCTAATAAGAAGGTCACAGAAATTTTTTGTAGACACCACCCAACAGAGCAGATCCTTCATTGGTGGTTTCAGACTCTTCCATAGCACACTTTAATGACAAGGTCATGGTTGGTTTTCCCACCGTCAGGCAAACAACCAAAATCCAGTGGTCCAACAGCTGATTTGGTAATGCTGAAGCATTAAGGTTCCTTGTAATGCTGAAGCACTGTAAGGTTCCCTGTATCAGATTAGTATGAATACTTACGGATCTCTTTCCACTGACATAAATAAATGACCAAAGGGAATGAGACAACTTCTGAATGATGTGTATAGAGAGATTCACACCAGAATAGAAACACCGAGGGGAAAAACCCTGCCTGTAACAGCATCAGAGTGCCAGAAACTTTGGAAATCAGAAAGGACAGACCTGAGGATATACCCTCTTGTACCAAAACCTCTTTAGTTTCCAAGCGGTACTGAAATTTGAAGATACAAATTTATTCTGTTCTTGAAAGACCGCGCTCAACATCAAGCCAAGGGAACGCGGGATTACCAGGTTGCCAGTGGGTACAATGGCAGCACTATGCATATGAAAGGTTTTGGATCCTCACAGCAGTCTAAGGTTATCCCACTGCCAGGGCTCAGCTGGTGCAAGCAATGTCCTCCATGCCCCAAAGGCAGCACCAGCATTGCACTGAGGGTAGGAGGCTTTGCAGTGCAGCACCCCTCAGAAATCAGCGATGAAAAAAGCAGTTGGCTTTGCCCCGCAGGCAGTGTTGAATCTCTCTGTACCACCAGCGGTCATCACAAGCCTGGTTCAAAATATGTCTGCTCTCTTAAAGCATTTTCTGTGAGGTGAGCCAGTAGCAATCACTACTTACCAAATATCTGGAATAAGCACTCATCAGACCAGCTGGATATGGTCAGCAAGCATCCCCGGGGCACAGGAAACAGGGAATGTCATGTCCTCCACCAGACACCAGAAAACAACACCTTAAATAGACATGTCTGGCCATCCTGTTCTTGATGCACTTTCCATTGTGAAAGGAAAGAACGAGGAGGCCATCTCACATCAGCAGGCAACTCAAATTCATTTGTGACATTAAGATGTACCCCAAATGAAGAGAACAGTTTCAGTTAAATGCAGCATACACTCAAATTATACAGCAAGGGTGCACCTAAACAGTCAAAATCTCTGTTAATCAGCCCTCTAAAAATGCAAATCAATATTACCACTGCAGAAGTTATTGAAGGTACCAGTGCTTATTCTCTATTGTTTCATCTTCTTTAGAAAGGTGTATGATGTGTTTGTTGTTCAAAAAATTCATTGTATTCTGGTATGTATTACAGCTTTTACACTCCTTTGTGAATTAATTAGTTGAAGTATCCAGTTAGCATGAGGTTGATTTGCTTCTAAGTCTCACTCAAGATATGTTCATGTCTCTATTATCAGAAACAGAAAATCGTTATTTAACATGATACAGTAACGTGACTGAGTATTTTAGGACAGACATCTTGGAAACTTCAGAGAAAAGAAGAAACTTCAAGCAAAACGTTTCTATACTGTTCATTTTTATCGTAAGTAACACTAAACCACCATAAACTGAAGCAAATATGCTTTAATTCTTGACAAAAGTGTTTGCTCCGCTACTCAGAGTTTCTTATTAAAGATGCAGAGTAGATGGAAGCATTTACAATCATTCATAACTGTGAAGCTGAATTAAAGAATGAAGGCTTCAGTGCAGAAAAGCATTTAAGCATGTTCTTAGTGGTCTGCAGTGGCTAGGGCTCCTTCCCTTAATCTGATTCTATGTCTTGAATAGCAGTGCTGGGTTGGTTTTTCTTCTGCTTGAAGGCTATGAGTATTATGTGTAGACAAAGAGAACACAGATCCTGCTGTATACTTGACAGCCATTTCCAAATTGCATTTGATGATATGACAAGTGGTGTGTAATATCTGTGAGAATGATTTTAAGGGTTTGCTTAGTACTTCCATTATCTTGATTAGGGTTCTGTGAAAAGCATCTTTTTAAAATCTTATTTTCTTCTGGTTTTTCCTTTGTAGTTTCATTGCTCTCACTTATTCTGAGTTGAATTGCATGCATCATCTTTCTGCCACAGTCTCCTACTTTATTAGAGTAATTTTGAATGTTATTGTCCCCTTGCCATCCCCAGACGTATACTTGCAGATTTCACTGCCTTTTTGGATACGCTTTCCCCTAGGTCATTGTTGCTTAAGGACAGATTCACTGCAGGAATAAAATGGACACATTCTAGCTCTTCCAGTCTTCAAAAAAAAAAAAAAAAAAAAAAAAAAAAAAAAAAAAAAAAAAAAAAAAAAAAAAAAAAGAAGCGATCTGTCTATGGTCAAGTGCAAAAATAAAATTAAATTAAGAGGTATATTTCTAGACTTAGTCTCCAGGGATAGGTTTGATCCTTCCTTCTTAAACCCCCTTGGTAGGGATTAGTCTCTACCTCTGTTGTAGCCAGGTAAGTCACACCCACCTATCATTGTGTACCACACTTCTGAGAATCATGAAATCAGACAGGATCTTTAGAGCTTATGAGCCCACCTCTGCAGGATCCTGACAGGAGGAGGTACATGCAGATTACAGTACACATAGTGACAGAAAAAAAATCCCAGAGTTTTAGCACAGAACTTATTTTGCTAAGACCGTCAGCTGAGCCTACGACCAGTAAGAGCACTGTGACCTGGAAAGGGACACGATAGCCTTCCCATTGAGTGCACCAGAGATGGGATAACTGTCTTACAACTGGACAGGTACACATCTGTGAACTGTTCCTGATCCTGATTTCATCACTGCAAAGCAGATCCATATTCCTATCCTTGATTTTTGTCTGTGTCTCGGGTATTAGCTTTAGCTCCAGCTCAAGAAGATAGGACCCATAGCAATGATCGCACTAGTGAATTGCTGTAGAGACCAGGGTGGGGAGAACAAAAATATGAACTTACAGCAACTGACGGAAGTGCACCTTGGGACTTTTGAAAGACAGCAAATAACCCCTGCAACAAAGCATCATGCATGAGGGCCCTGAGCAAGCGTCCGGAGCTCTTCTGAGGACACATGCTGGTGGCCATGTCCAGGACTACAAGGAATGGCAGTCCTTAGCAGAAGAAACAACAGGAAAAAATGTGGGGAGGTAGGTAAGGGGGAGGAGAGAAATCACCACAGGGAACAGTCCCAGGAACTCTCAGGCTGCCATGTATGTCTGTGGTTACTTAAGATGCTACAGATAAACAGAGAGGTAGATCTGTATCACACACAGAAAGCAAACACTTGACATCATCTTAACTGCCTCAACAGTTAGGTGTGTGATTTTATCTTAGTTAGTGAGACATTAAAATGTAGAAAAGATACATGGAAATTCCAGCATAACTCCTTGGGAATCATCAGTTACAACAGAGATTCAGTCGCTATATAACATGGAGAAGGTTTTCAGCTGTTCTCCTGCTGTGAGCAATGAACACTGGCCCCTTGGAAAAAATGTGATTGGTTACTTGGGGTCCAGGTGAGCTCTCCTCAGCGCCAAGCTCTTCTGAGAAATCTAGTCCACAGGGTTCAGTCTTCAGGGGAAGACCACTACATGCTTTGGTCTATTAGTTATTTTTTGAAATTGAGTTTACTGAAAGTGGAAACATTCAAAAGAAAAATGAAAATTAAAAGTCACCTACAGATCTACTGATGCCAAAGTAGTATGTCCTGAAAACCTCACTCTTTCTGATATGTTACTGTCACCACACAGCCTCAGATAGCTCAGAAAGATGAGGCTTCTAAGTTACACACAACTTCCCAAGAGTGGTTTATATTACAACCAAGTCAGCAGCTGAGATGAGGATGACCTTTCAACTATAACCACTGCTCCCCTCACAAGTGATTTCTCCAGAGCTATATTTCTCTGCTTTATCTTAGCAGATGATACTGTTGCTGCTGCCAGTGCTACTCTAAAATTCCTTTTATCTATTTTCGAGCTGTTATGTGTCTAATAATTATAATGTAAATGTGCTTTCATAGCTACTGGGCAATTCTTGTTTTTTCTTTCTTCATAATAAATTACTTGTATTAAATTACAAACAGCAGCCTAGGGCTATAGATTTGATACCCAGAGGCTATTAAAAACTTTCAACCTCATGTCTGACAACTGGGGAATTAAACAAACATCCTCACATATGCTACAGTTACAATAAAAGTGATAGTTATCTTTGTATTATAAGGGATGTTAACTATCCCCTAAATTTATTTTTCTTAAAATTTTATGAGGACACAAAGCTACATTTTATGACTTTTATTGCTGTTTTCGTTACTGTATGGTTTGTTACACCATCTCACCAGCCTGAAATTAACTTTTTTTTAGATTGTTTTGTTTAGGTTTGGTTTTTCTAACACTGGCAAAGAAATATTCCTTGCCTCTAAATTCCTCACTCTTCCTCAGTCTCCAGCAGTGCTGAAAGGATGGGCACAGTTGTTTTCAAGGTTTACTTCCTACTGGATGGTATCATCATAGAATTCTACTATAATTTTTATTTTTATTATTTCATACTGGTTCATTTAAACCAATGCAAAAATAAAATGAGGTTGCATGCAAGTTTAAATAAGTTTCATTTTGTTTTCATTCAAAGCAATCAAGAATCACTTTAAGTTAGAACAAAAACAAACACATTACAAATGGTCTTAAGCATCAGACAAGCTAATTGGTGTTAAAATGTTTCATCTTAAGATAAATGTAACTTTCTTGAGCAAACTATAGCCTCTGAACAGATTAACCTTGGCAAATCAAGCAGGCACAAGAAAGCTGTAGAGCCTATGATCCAGCTCAGAAAGCAAGCAAGGAAGGTCTGCTCCAATGCAGACAAAAAAGCCTACTCTTTCATGCTTCCACATATTTCCTTTGCAACGCATGACCTGCTCCTTTATGCACAAACACCACAGTGCCATTTATGGCAGCTCGGTGGTTTCAGCTCCAGCTTTCCATTTAGATGTCCATGGCTGCAAAGCCAAGAGATATGAAATGCATTTCACCTGTGGAAGTAGGATGGTTTGAAAGTAGATCTATTCTCATGGCAAATGATACTTTAGGAATGGCCAAATCAGCTTTAGCAAGGAATTTAACAGCTGTTAAAGGGCTGTTTGATTTGGAACATACACAGATGATTAAGAAGCACTTACCAGCCCTTTTTATTCTTGGGAATATACAAGTAATACCACAACATAAAGTTCAAGAACGATAGAGTTTAAAGCTGAAGTGTTCTGTCAAAAGCCATGCAAAATATTTTGGGGGTTTTAATCCATAATGCAGTCTTATCAATGCACTAGAAGAGTGTTTGAACTCCTTTTTGTTAAAAAAAAAATAATCTGTGAGCTACACACATTTTGATTTTGTATTGCATATTTACCCTGTTGTACTGGACATTTATACTGTAAGCATTGGATATTTATATTGCAAGCACAAAAATAGACGCTAAATATTAGAAAATATGTAGTGTTTTAGAGATGTTCTCTGTAGCTTTGACCCAAAACTACACAAGGATCTGAATATTTCAAAGAAAAATATCTACCTCTCCTCTGTGATTTAATTTTCATTTCAATTGCTGGGAGGAAGAAAGGGGAAAAAAAAAAAAAAAAAACAAAATGACACAGAACAGAATAATGTTTGAGACAGAAAACATAAATAAAGACCTAAACAGTCCTTATATGAAAGTAGACTGGCTAAATTACATATCTGCATAATCTTCACACAATCCTGTCTGTCTTTGTGAGATTCAGCAGAGGCATGCGTACTGTCCTCTAGGTAAAACATTGCAAATAGTTCAACAAAGAACAAAAGGTCATATATACTGAGTGGAAAAGAAACAATATTTGGAAGCACAATTTCTATGGTAAAATCAGTTGCTGTGAGCTCATTTTGCAAAAAAAACCCTTAATCTTTCCCTGTTGTTCTGCAAGGAGAATGAATCTACAATATTTAAAATAGCAGCTATTCTTATGAAATAAAATGTTCTTAAAATGAGTATAAAGCAATTTAAATCTGTTAGACCAAGAGAGAAAAATCAAAATGCATATAGTCAGAAGGAAAAAGGAGTATATTTTCCCTTAATATTTCCCTAATAGATTATTCCAAACATGTTAAGCTGCTTTAAAGAAATATAGGTGACTCTAGAAAGATTATGCAAATAATTATTTCATTTCTGATCTTTTTGGTGAAGTATCTCCACCATTTTTAATGTAGTGAAGTCCCAGCAGCCCCTATCTCTACCACACAGCTGGCAAGCATATCTAAAGGATTATGCATAATATGCATGTGAGCCCATGAAGGAAATACATTTATTCAGAACTGAAAAGAAGTAGGAAAGCTTCAGTTCTTTAGCCACAGAGCAAAAACGCTTACACATTTTTTTTTATTTTTCTTCCATCCTTTTCCTCAAATGCCAATGTCTTGCTGCTGGCACCTCCATTCTCATGGCAAGGTTAACGCATCATCAAAACCACCCTGCTCTCTGTCAAAACAGTGCATATTTTAAAAGACTTTTTTTTTT
>WHYT01000101.1:0-33658 GCA_009806455.1 Tetrax tetrax
AGAAAAAAAAAAAAAAAAGTCCAGCGCTCCTGGTTTCTGACACCTCCAGACTGTGAAACCTTCGCATGCCCTATATGCTAGCTGCCTACAGCCAGAGAAGTGGTGTGTGTTAGCGAGGGTTGTGTGATGTAACTATACAACATGATGTAATTCTTGGCAAAAACCTTTCAGCATGTGGAGTGGGGGCTAGAAAGGCATAGCTATAACGGTGGAAACTGCAGCAAAATGAAAGCCTTATACCTCAAAAGCTGCATTTCTTGTAGGAGCGGATATAAGACTAGTTAATGGGGGGGAGCTGCAAACGATGCCAAGCCTGCGTGATACAAAGCTGTTCATAACAGAATCAAGAGGGGAGCAGGAAGTAAAAGGTTCATTTTTTTTTTTGTCTAAAACTGTGTTGTTTCCTGTTGATACCTGGGAAAGAAGAGTAGTTGGGAACAGAAGACACGACCAGCAGAGCCACTACACAGAAACAGAGCAGAACGATCTAGCACAGCTGCCAGAGAAGATATATTTTGTCAGTTGACTAGATTCACATTTAGTTCATTTTATACCTTACTCTTTTATTATTTTTTTTTTTTAAGATGCTGGGGAGTTGTGTTTTACAATAATGAGGAAACAGTAGCTACCGTCACTTTCTTGATAAATAGCGATCTTTGAAGTTTTTCATTCACAGTAACTCCTGCTTGCTGCTCTGGGGTTCTACAACCACTTGTGCAGTAACGTGCTCTGATAACAACTATTATGACTCCATTTCTTCATTTATCTTGACTAAGCTTAATGATAATGGACATCAAAGAAAAAAGATGATAATGATAACTGTTTATAACTTTTCAGAAAGAAGGAAGAACTTTCAAAAAACCATAAGGCACACCAAGCCAGCTGCAGAAAAAGTGCTTCCTAAAAGACATTTCCTATAGTTAATGATGCTGCGCTCCATCCTCCAGGTCATATACACTGTGCCTGTGGATTTCAATTCCCTGCCTACACCCACACCCCCACTTTTTATGTTAATTCTTGTAGAAAAAAAACTGTTCCACTGTCCAAGCTACCATGAGCTCCTGCAGTCTCCAGGAATGAACCCTCAACAGGTTATGTCTGTCCCATGGTGAAGAAGGGACTACAAAAAAAGCAAACACGCTTTTTCAAATGTAGAATTAAATGTCTGTGCTGAGATAGAAAGCATTTCCTCTGGTGTTTTAAGTTTTACTTAGGAGAATAGTGCCATTTTGAAAAAGTCCTAGGTTGAAGAGAAACTTTCCTTCTCTAGTACAAAGCAAAATTGACAGCAACTTAATGAATTTAAAAAATTATAAAATAATTCATTAGCAACTGCGATGTGCAGGGACTAAGCTAACTATACTAGCTTTCAGAACAGAGGAGCAGTGGCAATCAGGACATAATATGAACCTCACGCCACTCCCTGCTTTTGCAAACTGCACAGCTTCTCAGCAAACATCAGAACTGATGCTTTCTTGAGGCTAGTCAGTAAAGAAATAGTGACTGAAGACCACCTTTTTTTAGTTACTCAATTTCTTCTCTTCGCACTTGTCATGTGTTCTGTGCTGCTCACGCGTTCCCATAAGCCTCTCTTTGCCCCGAGCTGCTTGCGAGACAACTGATCAAGCAGGAACGAGAGTGGGTGTCCTCATTTGCTAGCATTTATTTTGATGCATTTCTAACTGCCCAAGCATACCCATTCCTAGGTGTTTTTATTTTTCCCCTTAGCACAGGGTTGTTCACAACTAATTTGAAATATTAATACCAGTGGAAAAACCTTCAGCGTTTCTCTGATCTCTGAGCTCACCTTTCTCAGGCATTTTGGAGCTTTTAGGACTTCTAGTTTGTGTTTCTATTGGTGAACGGCTATTCCACTTCACAACTGGTTTTTGTGGCCTGCCTCCCCCCTTTAAGTGGGCTTTAAAAGGGGAACAGATCACAATTTTAAACAGCATCAGTGTGGCACAGCTGTGCAACAGACACAAGGAAATTGTTTCAAGAGGTGACCTGGTCTATAGACTGTAACCTATGACAGATGCCAGAGGACATGCACGTTTTGACCTACATGCTTCAGAAAGGGAAGCCATGCCATCTTAAGAGGACTTGTACCAGCTCCTGGCTTAAATAAAGACCTAATACCAGCTGGTAAGCTTGTAAGCATCTGGCCTCGTTGGAAGGTAGCATCTCCCAATTCTTAAATTTCTGCTGTTTTAGGAAATAAAAAAATACAGCTTGGTACCATAACCTTGAAAGTGTTGCCATTCCCGATCTAGATTTTGTCCACCAAGACACCACCAGTTGTACCTAAGCCACTCTGGTCACACCACTGTCCAGTTTGCTATCTCCAGCAATCAGATCTTCCCAGTCTTCACTGTCCTTACTGCCAATATGTTTTTCCCTCCTGCCAGTGGTAATTACTCAGCAGAGGCAGTGGGAGAACCCAAGCAGCACACCTCCAGAGCTACCAAGCGAAGCTGGTAGAGGCATATCTTTCCCTTCTGCCTTTTGTTTCCTTTAGGGCAAGGTGGGCCACACATCTCCTAGCCCTGAGGACACCTTGCTGCTCTTCTTCTTGCTTCACTAGTTTTGTTGGCTCCCTCATTGTCAAATCATCTTAATAGTGGATGCCTGGTACTTGCTGCTCCTTATAAGCTTTTGCTGTTTCCCACAAAGATGTTAACGCTGTTAGCATGGCTTGCCTCTTGTCACTCAGGGGTCCAGTTTCCTCCACCTTTGGCGCTGCTCACGTGCTGGAGCACTGCCAGGATTGCTTACGGAGCACAACTACAGATTCCTCCCTTGGACAAACCCCAGGAGTGCTTTTGTGGTTACATTGTTCCTGGGTTCCCTCCAAC
Source organism: Tetrax tetrax (assembly GCA_009806455.1). Lineage (NCBI taxonomy): Eukaryota > Metazoa > Chordata > Aves > Otidiformes > Otididae > Tetrax > Tetrax tetrax. The sequence goes on from WHYT01000101.1 coordinate 2,856, forward strand.
AGGCAGCAAGACCACACTAGGTTTCTCATGCCCTCTGTCAAGCATCAACACCCAGCACTATTCTGCCATGCTAGCCACCCCCCCCACACACCTCTTTGCCCAAAAGCAGAGGATGTCCAATTGTAAACCAAGTAAAATAGAAGGTATTGTGAAGCTGCTTTCTCCTAATCTTTGAGGATTATAGGAAATATGAATTCTTACGGCTTTTAAAAAGCTATGTAGCCACCATGGCAGCATTTCTTGAGCTATCCAGACTCATGTCAGTCACAATTGCAAGAACCTACCTCAGTTCCCACTAGATATCTTCCTAGTGAGGAACTGAAGCACAGTCTGCTCTGTATGGGATGAGCCATAAAGTAGGATGGTTATGTGTCCCCATATACCAACCTGACCCTGGGGACAGGGAAATGTCTCACAAAGTATAAGCATAGCCACACTGCCAGCTTTTAAACTGTTTTGGTTCCCTCACTCTCAGAGGGAACAATGACCAAAGGTAGCAGTTAAGGGGTAACGTGCAAGAACTCAAATTTTCAGGGAGAAAGCCACACACAAAAAAGCAACCGGTTACCCCCACCTCTGAACAGACCAATCAAAACAAAACCAACCCCAAAACAGGTATGCTGAATGAGTTGCTACTCAAGCACACAGCAGACCCTTCCTGCAGCTCAGCTTCACCACAGAAATATCCTTTCATCACTTACCAAGTTTCTGCCCTGTATCAACCCTCCCTCACTGCAGGTGGGCTGGACTAGATGACCTTTAAAGGTCCCTTCGAACCCAAACCATTCTGTGGTTCTATCAGCTTTTCTGTATTCAAATGATGCTGATCATTAGATAAATGAATGAGATAGAACCACTGTCTGACAAGCTGAAAGAAAACTTTCTAGAAAAGACCACCTGTTCTTCAACAAATCAGTAGATTTTCCTTTCAGGGTTTCTGGATCTCTGCTTTAATTTGATCTGCTTGACACAGAAAAAATATTCCATAGTACAAGCATGAGGTTCCTGATAGTAAAAGCTGCAATTATAGCTAAGTGGGCCAATTGTGAAATATTCTCCCCATTTTCCATACAGGCATGACCCATCATTCAATAGTAAGGTCTGTTGTTTCCATCCCCAGATTGTATCATGATACTACCCCATTTTGAATTATGCATGGAGCTATTATTTACACTTCAGGAAACATTTACAGTATCTCAATATACCTCCAGATTTCGAGGAGAAAATCTCAAACATCTGATTGTAAACACACTCACCATATGTCCAGTAAGATTAGTAATTGGAACTTACATCTAATATTCAATCAGGCAATCCAAGTCTATGTCAACAGAGGCACAGAACATTGATACTCAGATGAGGCTCCTATTTCTCCTTCCCCAGTTCTCCTAAAGTCTAGCCAAGTCATGACTGAATAAAAAATTATTTGGGAAAGAAGTGACAGAGATGAGGCAACTAGTAAGATATCTAGATACTTGCTTTCCTTTTTGGACATGGTACCAAAAGGTCTCTTCACCCAACTCCTAGAAAATGTAATCAGGAAAATATTTTCTTTTAAGAGACACAAACCATCAATATTTCCTACTCTCCTAACTGGGATTTTCCAGAGAAGTACAACTAGCCACAGCAATTTATTTAGACAAAGGTTTACTCATCACAGCTGTAATACTTCATATAATAGTTTCAAGGACTAACTTAAGAGACATAATGGGACCATACAGAGCTCTCTACCATGCATGGTCTGACAGATAATTTTTTTTCCCCTGAAACATAGGTGGTAAACTGCATGTGAAATAAACATCTTTCAAAACCAAAATGAGGCATTCAGGAGAGAAGCTTGTATTTCAAGCAAAAACTATGAGCTAGGTTAGTGGACAGAGTAACATTTCTTTCTCTTGTAAAGTTAAGAAACAAATGATTTTAGCAAGGCACCTGAAAAAAAGGTCCAAGCTAGCAGATTGTTAAATGGTACCATAAAACTTTTGAATTACTTCCATATTTTGAATACAAAATATTGAAACACACCAACAAATCAGTTTCAAGTTTCTTTTCTGTTACAGATTAATTTTACAAAAAAAAAATATATTTTATTTATAGGGCAGCTTTTTCCTCTGCATTTGCCACTGTTCCTTGATAACTTTTGAAACCATTCAAGGAGAGGTGGAATTGCCATACATTCCTGCGGCCTTTATGAAGCATCAGTACCTGGAGAGAAAGCCTCGAATCCAGCAAGCAAGAACTCAAATATGACGAACCCTACCCCATCCTAACAGTACGTACACAGTCCAGACCAATCCAAGCTGCATTTTGACAAGCCCAGCAGATGTCAGAGAAAATAGAGGAGGAAACTGAGGCTACTGTGGTAGAGGAAGCACACAAATCCATCCAAAGCTTTGTTCGGCTACTTGAAGGACAGCTTTCATTTTAATTGGCAATTTAAAACTATGTAACATGCATTTTTCTAACCATTTTGTGGGTATGAAAGTTGTTTCAGATGAAAGTATAATACTGACCTAAAGTGTTAATATATCTTTAATAGTATTGTTTTTAGCAGATAAACCTCAAGATTATTTTAAAATTATTTGTCAGAGTAGACTACAGTCTATGAATAAGTTTTCTCTATGACACTTAAAGAATGGGCTTTTACAGGCTTATCCCACTACATACAATTTTTTTTAAAGAACATAACACTTACATTTAAGATCACATTCAAAACAGTTTTTAAAAATATCACGATATTTTAAAGAGACTAACAATTTATTCAATGTCAATGCAACGTATAAAATAATGGAGTTCCAAATACACATCCAGTCTGCCATTTCCAGTTTTGTGCAAATTAATTTACTTAAAATAAATCAAATCTAGCATAGTGTCAAATACCATCCAACCTCCCAAGTTACAGAACTGATGTTTTTCACATCTGCTTGAAATTAGACTTCCCAGTTTTCCTAATTTTTTTTTTATTTATAACAAAGAAAAAAACACCCTGTAAACAATTACTGTAAGAGCAGTTAGCAACAAGAATGGGTAACAACTGTCAGTCTTCAAATATAACTTAAGTTATGCCCTTTCTTACTGTCAACTTTTAGTCAAATGTGTAAATAAATACAAGAAAACACAAATCAAAGTTATCACTTTAAGAAAATATATTATATGCTGCAGTTTGGAATAAAATATCATACAATATTGTGTGCATCATTTCAAATATGTATTTGACTTCTTAAAACAGTTTGATGCTGAACAGTTCAACCTTTTCTGTGTGTAGAGGACTACACTTTTACTCACCGTTAGGAATATGGTTTGTGATTAATTTTATACTAGTATATTAAACTCCTAAATGTGAAAATGACTCAAGTCATTTAGCGAAATAAGATACCATAGGCACCATAATATATATATTTTTTTTTCTGTTAAAAAAAAAATATCTGGTGATGAACCAGCAGTAACAAAATAGGATGAAAATTAAAAGGCACATTCAGGCAAAAAATAATTAACACAGTTTGCATGATGCTATATTTAAAAAAATAATTTATGCTCTAAATAACTGATTGGATCAGGAACAAATATTCTGGCAGGTTCTGATCTGTCAGAAAGAAAGCAAATCTTTTAAAAGGTGTGCAATTCAAATGATATAATTTTTTAATGTTGAATTTTGTTTTGTTTTCAGGTCAGTATAAGGCTTATAACCAAGTGCACATTAAGAGGACAGACTACTCAAAACCTCTTGTTTTCTGAGTGCATAGAAATACAATGAGCAATGAAGATATTCCTTGCAAGAAGATGTATTCTTGTATACGTGCAAATCTTAATCAAGTACTCGAGCGTCTTTCAGGTCTTGGAACACATTTCATAATCGCAGCTCTCCACAGGGCAGGGGCAAGTAAAAGGCTTAGAGTAGTCACACTCAGAATAAGAAGATAGACCTGAAAATTGCAAATAAAAGCCATTACTTCTCTTAGTTACATGGTAAACTAAGAAGTGACTGGAAGTTTGAGGAGATCAGACTCTTCTGGACAGTATTTTCAGAAGACTTCCTGTCTTCCTAACCAACTATGCGTATTGCTACAAAAGCAAACATGTGCACACTCAAATAATCGAATTATCTGGTTACCTGGCTTGAAGACACAATTATAAAAACAGCATTATGACCTTACAGAAAAACAATTACTTACATGCATAGTTAAGAGGTCAATTTTGAAAGCTCAATGTTTGCTAAAAGGTCAAAGGCCAAATATCACTTTATTAAAACAAAACCAAAAAAAAACCAAACCAAAACTATTCTGGTTTAATGATATAATGGCAAAGTTCACTGCTATTTTATACACTAAAAAAGCAAACAAAAATCCCCTCAAGTCATACTACACATCTTCTGAAAAAAGATCTTCACTACATGGTCTGAATGAGTTTTATAAAACAGCAGCAGGAAGTAGTTTTGAGGTCTCAAACAGAAGAGTGACTTTCAGAAATTTCAGAGCTATATAAACCTATACAGCAGATAATCACATGAGAGCTGCCACAGAAAAGAATGAAAGCCTAAAGGCCTCCAAGCGCAGTGGGTGGGCCCCCAAACTGGTTCTGTGATCACATATAGATATCTTGAAACTCTACACAAGCATACAATAATTATAACTCCTAATTACATGCAGAAGTGAACATGAAAATGAATCATCTTTACCTATACAAGTGAACAGCACTGGGTATTTTTCACACATGCTTTGCTTGGAACTGGTTCCAGCATTATACAGCCCACTTGCTCACACAATGAAAAGCTCGGAGCACGAGCAGAGTATTTTTGTGAGCAGAGATACAGAGCAGAAAGCAGCTAGCACTAGAAAGCGAGATCAGTTGTTGTATCTCTACAGCCGTAATTTACTTAATTTCACAAAGCAGACTTCATCTTGAAAAAAAACCCCAACATTCTCACAGCTTCAATATAAAACTAAGTTTAAGGTTTCTTTCCTAGGGGATTTTTTTCATGACTACTGAAAAAGCTGGTTGTTTCTTCCGCAGAGGATTTAAAATGAACAAGCCTTGCAGGTAAAGATTACAAGTTTGTGTGCTTGTTTAAATGTTAAGGCAATTTCCACTTCACCATATCCACTTTCTAGTTCTTATTTACTGACATTTCCTTATGCAAATCCTATACTCTCGGTTACCTCTTTCTATAGCTGTATCAGCAGAGGCTTCTTAGTCTTAGTGACTTAGGTGCTATCGACAACTCACTGCTCAGTTAATACAGGAGTTCTAAGTGAGAGCAGTTAAGGTAAAGCATTTATAACTAAGCTATTTAAAAGTAAGAGTCGCCATTTAAAATATTAAAGTACAATATGAAACAGGTAAAAAATGGAACTAAGAACCCTGTCAGGGACATGCAGGTCCCCATTTGTATGGGTTGATTCTACTTGTTAACAGTTGAGAGAAGCTACAAAATTGGAGGGTATTGGTATTTCAAGTGCTGGGATTTTGTATTACAGTGTAAGTTATTCAGGCGCAAAACCTGAAGTTAATAACTATAGAACAGCTTACCTCCCGAGATATGATCCCTGCTCTGCGTGCTCTGCTTCCCAGAACAAAAGAGAATTCACTGACTTGTGCCAGTCCTGCTGAGACAATCCACTTGATATACTGGCTGGTCTTTGGAAGAATCAGTGAAAGGACAAGCACTGCCAAGACAAACTTTAAAAACGGGGGTTTTTTTTGGGTTGTTGTGGGTTTGTTTTGTTTTGGTTTTAAAATAAAAGAAGCACAATAAATAAAATAGTGCAATCTTCGTAAGACACGTAGCATCAAATATGATAATTCTGGACATAAAATAAACTGGTGTATTTTTAAGTGTATCTTCTGTGTTAATGTCAGAGGGTACATTGCACAGTAAGAAGTAGTATCTTGTTTACTATAATAAACACACTTGTTAACTTTGGCACAAACCTGAAGCAAGATAAATGTATGTTTCTCCATGTGTAACTTACTTTTAACATGAAATACAATCCTTTTATTTTTTTTAATATCATAAGAATGTTGTATCAATCTAATCAGTAAAATTCCTTAAATACAGATTTACAGTAAAGATGCAATATTCTCTGTTATATCAGATATTCAGTTCTTGCACAGAATTTTCATTAGGGCATGCAGCACAAACATTATTTAGACTATTAAAAGAGAAAAAAGAGAAAAAGAACATACCTTCATTATGACCACAGACAATGTAAGGAATAATAAGACTGTGAGTTCATATATTACAAATGTGGGGAAAACGTGAAGTCCTAGGAGGAAAGAAAACAATATTTCAAAGTTTAAGGCCAATATCTTACTATAATAATTTTCTGAGTTAATGATAGATCTAGTTGCAAGACTCTATTCTCAAAAACAAAGAAAAAACCTTAACATACCTATCAACACTACCTACTTGATCACAATCACTAAAGTGTTTCCTGCATTATCCAACCATTTTTTCCTTTGGAGGGGTTTAGCACAAACAATATTCCCAGCTGACTTAAATTGTATATGATGCATTAGCATTTTAATTTACAAAATTATCTTTCTTCCACACCAGTCAACAGTCCATACTGAAAAACACCTCTAATGAAAGCTATAAAAATACTGCAGGAAAACAATTCCATTGTTTTGCACAGTGATTGTAATGTAGACTTTGCTAGCCATTTAACATTTTTGTATGACATGGTAATGGAGTATCACTGTGGGAGGAACATGATATTCAGTATTTGCATAGACTACAGCTACAACAGAAAATGAAACTGTTTTGATCCCATGACCCTCCCTTGCAAACACTGAAAGTCACCTGAACTGGAAAAGTCACTCAGACTGGAATCAGGTAAAGTCACAAACCCTTGAGCATGGTTTAACAGTTAAGGAATTATACAAAACCCCACTGCTATGATGTTGGGGTTGGGTTTCTTTTTTTTTTGCTGTGAGAGTGTCAGTCTTTTTCTTTTTTGGCAATTTTTTGTCATTTAGATTCAGTAGCTATATGAAGGAAGATAACAAGAACTGCAAAGAGCATAGAAATTTAAAACTAAATCCTGCTAATACTAAACATAAGATATAGAAGTATTTGCTGGAGAAGTCCTAGAGTCACAGAGGAAGAATCTTACGCACAGCTAAGTTCATTTTTCCCTCCAGGGGTATGAGGAAATTGTGCAGGCAAACATAACTGTATCTTTGGAAGCTCAGTCCTTTTTCATAAAAGCTCTTAAAGAGAGGAACCGAAATAGAGCTGGTGTTCCTGACAAATCCGTAATAATTGTCAGTTCTCCAACCCAATTGCATTTGGTGAAGGACAAGAGTTTGGCTTTGTAAACCACGAGGCAAGTAAATTGATGCTGTAACTTCTTATTTTAATGCAAGACAAGTTTTCACTAATTTTCCCTGCCCCATAGCAGGGGCAGCAGAACTGTAGAGAACTAAGAGTTCCCATGTCTTCCTAAGTGTGCAAGAAAAGTTACTTACAGTAACTTCACAATATTTTGTCCATATGCACATTCCATTGTGGCTGGAAATGTACTTCAAGTACATCAGATTTTTATACAAGTATTATCCACTCAGCAATGCGCACACACCATTTTATTTAATTTCCTTCTAACTACTGAAGCCCAATGCAAAAGGCCATCAGAATACGGGGAGAGATGGTAGACCAAGAGATGAACACCACACCAAAAGAGAAATCCAAATGTGTGCACACATGCACCTGGCAGGGAAAGTAGCTTGGTTTGTTTTTTTTTTTTTCACTGTGTATCATGTGTACATTGCTGGTTCACCGTTGGGCTGGTCTCAGAAATATACATAAAAAGCAACTAGAGAAATACAGCCCATTAACAACGTCATGTTTGATAAGAGGACCAATTCTGCCACATCTGGAACTGAAGATTTCAAAGGGAGGCTATAAATATAGGCTAGTGCTCTCATCACTACTGGTGGAGCTACCTTTTTAGTTCTGGAGCAGACAGGCAGTCTGAAGTTCATTTGAACTGCTGCCCAACATGGAGATGATTACCGTATTCCAAAGAGCTGAGGCACAAACTGCCGCAAATTTCTATACTAATCCCGCGAGGTAAACCTCTGCAAGGTGAAGCAAGCCTAAACCTGTTACATACACTATTCTGAGTAAACAAATAAAAATCCCAGCACAGAGACACATTTTAGGGGAAATAAATCCCACCATAGTGGATTGCATGGTCATTACAGACACTTGTCCCAACCCTAGATGAAAACTTAGGATAACAAGTCCTATCAGATAAACAAGTCCTATCGGATTGCTATGTGAGCACATGAAGCCTTCCTGACAACACAAACACCATCAGAAAAAATAACTTCACAGACAGAAGGTGCAAGACTATGGGCATTTATTTCAATGGTTTTAATCAGACTTTGTGGCTAAGCTCAGGAGTCACTATGGACTTGTTCCCTAAAATGGAAGAAACATTTCAATCCAATAATTCAAGAACTTCAGCACCATCATCAGGTAGGATGTGGCATGCTGGCCGGTCACCAATAGCTAGGATATCACTTAGGTACATTTTCACAAAGAGGAGCATAAGCCACCAGACTTCAATTCTAAGCAGTGTTCTGGAATAGCTGGAAGGGAAGCCTTGGGATGAAGGTGTCCTTGCAGCAATATCAAGCCAAAAAGCATGTGCAAGTGGGTATGTGTTCTTCTGTGGATGATTACACGCAAGATTTTGCACATTCTTTTCATAAGGTCTTTTTTTAACTCCCCCTGGTCCCTGGCTAAACAGATTCCACCAGTCTGCTGGATGGCTGCTAAACAGCACATGAAGATCCAAATGCAGTCATACCACATCCTGGAAGACCCAGCATCAAGAGGAGGAATCTTGGGACATCCTTGACAGCAAACATGACTACAGAAACCAGAACTCTGTTCGTCAAACTGGAGTCAGTAGAATTAATTCTGACACGTCCTCAAGACAGGACATCACTCAGAAAAATCACATTAGCAATGCATTGGGATGCTGTATCTACTGAGAGTCTTAATGAACCTATGATAATAGCTAGCAAATGCAATAAATGATACAACCCTGGCTAGATTAAGTAGCAGAGGGCAAAACTAACATTCATCTGTTTTTCTGCAAAGGGGAAAGTCCTCTTGATTCTAATGTCAGTTCTGAGAGTTTGAAATCTCCGAGTTTCATTGTGTTCCATGCGGGACAACAGAGCAGTAGAGCCCAATGGATAAGGAGAAGGCGATGTATGTCGCCTAATGAATTCCAGTTTGGATCTTTCTTTGATTTCTCTCAAATTGAACAGAAATGTTAAGAGGCTCATCAGAGAAACATTGTATGTGTGTTTGTTTTGAACAGTGGTAATGCTGACAGTGTTAGCATCACCCATCTTCTGAAGAAAAAGACTGCACTGTTAAAGGGTTTTCAGTGTCTCACATTCAAGGTCCAATGGTGACCACAAGATTTACCCAGAAGGGAAACACGGAGTCTGGCAACTACATCTGTACAGCGCACTGAGGACACACAACTTGATCAATCAGTTGAAGTAATCTGCCTCCTTACCAGTGGCAGATAAGGTCTTGATGCCAAATTTCAAACTCTATACACCCTGCAGACTGACAAAAAATGGGATATTGGAGCCTTTAAAAAAAAAGGTCAGTCTACGTAAAGATGCCTTCCATCTTTCTAAAAAGCAATCAAAATAAAGTCAAATGATGCAGAGGTGGAAAGGGAAGGATCCAAGTACTAGATACCAAAACAGAAATGAGAAAGTTAGTTCTCAAAATGTGGCTCTAAGGGATTCGTCCAGATGTTCTCTCAAAAATATTAGTGAGGACAGAGACTAACAGGAACTTTCTAAAGAGAGCCAGAAACCTTGAAGAACACACACAGGCCTAAATGAATGTACAGATGGAGAGCAACTCAAAGTACAGCTGTTAATGCCTAACTGCAAAGGTGTATTATTCCTACAAATGCACCCATGCGTGAATTTGAAAGCAGTAGCATTACACAAGTCAAGCTAAGGGCAGGACCACTGTTACAGATATCGCATGAACAAGTACTGTTCAGCTCAGCTTTCAGATTCATTTCTGTAGTGCGAACAGAAAAGCAGGCATTTAAGACAAACCAAATAGGAATTAACTTTTCCAAATGACATATTAACAGTCACTTTTCAATTAAGTCAAATTTTTCTATTTATTCCTTCATTCCAAAAGGAACAGAAATTACATTACTGCAGTAGTGTACCATCCCACCTCAGGATCTCAAAGTATTTCTGCTCTCTGTACCAGGGTGCTTGCTGCTCATAGCAACAAGCCTTCTCTTTAGGCAGGGGGGAGAATCTTTTCCTGTGGCCTTTACGTAACTTCACCTAGTAAATATCTATATATTTATAGATACATATCATTTGCATGTGTATGTATGCAAATAGAGAGCAAGCAAGAAGTCTGTCCTTACTAGATTTCTTTTTTAAAAGTTTAAGGAATATTTTTTATCCTACTCAGCTTTTCTTCGCAACATCACTCCTTTCTAACTAACGCCTCTCTCCTTGCCACCCCACAGAACTTTGTGTTAACCAGAAAATTTGAAAGTAATTGAAAGTCAAGGGGGAAGAGAGGGGACAATGTTTATTTTTGAGGGGATGAGTCTTTTGTTTGGTTTTTGAAGGGTTTTGGGGTGGGGAGTGGTTTTGGTGTGTTGGTTTTTGTTGGGGTTTTTTTTTTTTCCTTTTTTTTTTTTTTACAAGCGAGAATTGTGACATTTTGTCAGAGGCCTATAACAGCTCATTCTTCTGATTTTTAGCTAACTTTCTTCTGAGGCAGGAATAACACAATTTTCTTTTCTTTCTGTTCATGCAATTATAATGGTAACAAGAGTTTAAAAATTTTTTTTAATTATTATTTCTGTGACAGAACTATCAAAATAATTTCCTTACAGTATAATATAGGCTATACAGAGTGCTGTCAGCATGCCAGCTGAGGTCTTGCCATTTTCTTGTACTGTACCAAAGTCTTACCTCTAGACTTAATTTATGCAGTCACAAGAGTATAAGACAGTATTTTTGTTCAGTCCCTTGTAAACTTAGCTTTGGGCTTATAATTACTTGTCATGGTTTGTACCCTGATAACACTATCTGCTCCATCACCATCTTTACTAAAACACAAACAACTTACCTATGAACATTTAGCAATTATCCATCCAGCCTTGTCAGTTACCCAAGAGTTTTACCATAGCTCACTACTTTCCTCTCTTTATTAAAAAAATAAGTTATTCAAATAAACATATCTATTACTAACCAATCTGATCAGCGCAAGCTACTATCCTGAGCTGGGTAAAACAAAAATCAAGACTGGCAACCATAACTATTTCCTTTTTATTTTTCACAACCACCAGAAACACTTTTTAGTTTCTGTTATGAAACAATGGGTATGAAACAAGTATATAAGGAAAGGCTTTAGAATTATGGGGATGATGGAACTTCATTATTATCTAAATATATGTATGGAGACAAAAGGAACAATAGAAAATTTAAAATAAAACCAGAAGAAAAAACAAGGGTGGTCTTGAAAAAAGAAAAACCAAACCCTAAGAATTTCTGAGTAAGTATGGGTTGCGGGAATTTGGTGCAAAGGGCCTCTTTCAAACCCTCTATTTCAGACCTTGCAGTGCCCCCAAAACAGGACATGCACCTCCTATACAATCCACAAGGAGAGGCAAGTGCTTTCAAAGGGCCTGTCTCCTCATTCACTGCACCTAAGCAGTTCAGTAATCTGTTTCTATTTCCTTTAGAGAAGGCATATTGGGGCATACATGGACAGCTAAAGAATGTAGCAGTTCAAAGTGAAGCTACCGACTGACTGTAAATATTCTTAGAGTTAAGTTGTTCTGGATAACAAGCGAGAGTTCCTCTCCTGGTCTTCAGCATTAATTCTGGATTTCAGATGGCATTCAGGTAGTCTCTGAGATACATCTTGTTCAATTATTTTTCCCTGCCTTGAGAACACACTGCTCACATTTTCCTAGCTAAAGAAAAAAGATGCTTAAAAAAACCCAAACTGTTCCATTATCGTATACTGCTTCTAGAGAAACCAAGCCACAAGAACCTGAAATCTACTCTACCAACTGACTCAAAATAGTAATAAAATGTTAGTATAAATTACAAATATATCCACTGCGAAGACAGAACATTTAAAAAACCACACACCCAAACATAAACCTTTTGCCCTTAAAATTTTTAGTTACATGTTTTAAATAGCATGAATTCAGAATTAATCATGAAAAACTGACATTACAACATTGAAATTGCTTACAAAAATGAATATTGTGGTCAGTTAGATTTTATTTTGCTAAAATTCTAAACTGTTATCTCCACCCCCCACCATATTTTTTCCTCCTCCCCACATTTGTAGGTTAACACTACTTTTTAAGTAGGTTTTCTAGAAGTTACCTATGGATGCAAAGAAAATGATGGCAAGAAAGTCACGTATTGGTTCAATACAGGACATAATCTCCTCAGTAACCATGTGACCCTGAGAAGAGATCAGAGCTCCAGCTAAGAAGCATCCCAGCTCCATTGAAACATCCAACAGCTCTGTGATCTGTTAAGGAAAAAAAGAATATCTGTTGCTGTTCTCTAGCTCTGAGTGACTTCATATACCATTTCACAGTGAAATTGTAAAACTGTACATTATACTGAATGCAGTAAATTACTATGTCTTTATGCAAGTTCAACTACAAATAGAATTCAGCACATTTATTTCAGTGTCCTGCAGTATTGTATGTATACAAAAGACTCACAAAACCAGTTTCCCCTCCATGTTACCTCTCTCCCCACAAAAACAAAAATAAGTTTCTTAATCTACATTGTAATGCTTTGTGTCACTCTTATGGATAGCATCTGATTTCACAAAAATGGAGAAAGACTGTAAAGGCTTCCAGAGTCAGGATTGCATAAGACACCGAGACTGTGAAATAAAGCAATAAGTACAGCATATTTCCCAGCTGTCAAACAAAGGAAAAAAAAATAAAAATTATAATTTGGGAGAGCAGTCTCAATTTAGCAGCAGTCCCAGGCATAAATTAAGTTTTATTATTGTAAATTGGACTTAAATGTGCCTCTGTGCTTTACTGAATAGGGATGCATTTAAACATGTGAAGTAAACTGCTGAAACAAAGCAGAATATCTCTTTGAAAGAATTCAGACTGCTCTTCATTCTTTTTTATTATTTGACTATGGTACTAGAAGGAAGAGATGAAGCACATGTAAAGAGACAGAACTAAAAACAAAGAAACTGCTTAAGGCAATGCTTGGAACATGAAAAAAAAGCAAGCAGCACTTTTAGTGAGTATAAAGTACATTTTAAAAGAATTACTTTAAAACCATGCTGCTGCAGACAATCATCTTACTGGGAAAGGGCAATGTGATTAATATTAATAGAACACTTAAAATGGAAGGCTTATTTCCATACTAATTTAGATTAAGCAACAATACACCACAGTACATTTATGGACAACATTCATCATATCTTGAACAGTGTTACACTGTAAAAGCATGAAGCTAAAACTGAAGTGAATTGAAATTAATGGAGGAGAACAAAAAACACAATAAACAAGTTTCCAAGCTATGCATAAAATACCACCTAAAAATAAATCCCAGACTTTGGTGTATTGAAGTATTAATGTCTGAATGTTCATCACATAACTCCATTTGTGCTAATAGCCCGTAATTTATTGCAAGACATTTAAGAAAACAAATTAGTTCTGTCAACTAACGCAAATAGTTGCTGATCAGGCAAAACCAACAAAATAACATCAGAATGTTACTCTAATTTTAAAACAAAAGGAATTTCTGCGCTTTTCACCACAATTTGAAATTGTAAGAGGGAAGAAGGAAATATATAAAAAAAGGCTTTAAAATCACCAAAAGATGAAGACAACAAAGGAAACAGTTATGAAAACATTTAAGTTCTCAATCATACACGCGTTGTTTTAAAAGTCACAACCTCTTGAGTAGGATTAAAATCCAATATAGCCTCTTCAAATAAAGTTGGAGTTTCTTTTACTATTCAGCTGTAATCTCCCCCACACGTAAGCATTACGAGCCATAACAGAGCTCCAGATAAAACTTTTATAGCTAATATTTTAAGTATGGCCACGTACATGGTTCAGGTACCACGTAAGAGGGATTTACCAGTGCTTGTATTGGAATTGTGTGACACTGCTGCTAGGAGAAACGCCATTCAAGCAAAGAGCAATTTCACTGTGAAACAAACATGCTCATTCAGAAAGCATCAGATATAACTGGAGCAAACTGTATGTCCATCTGGGTTTGCTCCAACCACCTAAAAACTGAATTCCATTCCTCTGCTCTATGGCAAGCTAAGTATGCGCCCAAGGGCCTGGTGGATAAAAATGCTAATTTTGCTATTTCTTGTCTTCTTTCTAGGTACTACACAACTTCAGTCTACAAAATCTATAGATCAGTCTACACACAGAAAAGCATGAGGTGGATGAAAGGGCAAGAAGAGAACCAAAAATTACATTATTTTCTTAACCCTATCCCCTCTCCTCCAATCTGTTCCTCAGATTTATATCTAGATTTATACAGAGACTCATTTTACTACTCCCATCCTGGTCTCTGGTTGTCCAATAATATTACCAATAAGTGGATATATTTCCTCAACAAAATCTGGGTTTATTTTATATATAATGTATGGGCATGCATGTGCATGCCCACACACACTAGAGAGGGTTTGTTTTACTGGCAGAAAGGCATTCCCAGCAAAATTTATTATATAAGCAAAACTTGTAAGTATTTTGCATTTTGTACTCCCTCTGCTTGTACCATCTTTAATGTTTTGTCTTTACCACACAGGGCTCTAACAATTACTAATCCCTGGGCTCTGCACTGTCATTTTCTCAACTCCTACATTTCAGAAAGCTTTTTCAGTCAAAATTAAATGAAAAGTTTTGTCAATTTACATGTTTTTCCCAGTACAGTTTAGTTTTCAGTTGTTTTCAAAGGTCCCATTTTACTAATTCAGAAAGAATTGCTTTGCTTTCACTAGAATATTGGATTTTTATGTTCAAATGTTCTACCAGAGAAATAAATAAAGAAATAAACATCACTGCTATAACATGTTCCAGTTGAACTTCAACCATTTGTTCAGCAGTTGTTTTGCCTATATTCTCTAATGTGTACCTTATTCCTACTCTTTAATCATCATACTGGTTTACCATATTAATTAAGCTTCTAAAATTAAAGAAATCCCTGATGGAAATAAATGTATTAGAATTTCAGGCTTTAATAACTTAAATCTGCCCAAGAGTAAAGAGGTAAGTTCTAAGCTTGCCTTTTAAGGAAGTAAAACTTTAATGGAAATGAAAACAACTTTTAGTGAGCCTTGTGAAAACTGTATTTTATTAAATAATTCACTAGAAAATTTGAGATGACATTTCTTCCTTATCTTCTCCTTTTAATTGATAGAAAAGAGTTCATAAGCAGGTTATGAGCCATTGAGAAGTACTCCAGGCAAACAAGGAATGACATTCCTAATACACTGCAGGAAAAAGTATGCACATTTTCATATTGAAAGTACTGCAATAACATAGCTATATTTTCTTTTCATCTTTTTGGTATATAAAGCAAGCTGGCAATTTCCCCTCTGTTTGCTGCCATCATCACAGGTCGGCCATCATGCAGTCAGTCATTTTTCCAGTATGGAAAAATCTGTGTTTGCACATAATTATACAAACTCCATCAATATTTAGACTTGGTTTTCAAAGGAGAAAGACCGCAGGAACCGTGACAGTTTAATTGTTTTCCTACCTGGCACCCAAAAACCTTAATTTATCCTTTCCAAACACATGCAACATGTTTTTCAAATTAGATTGCCATCCCACATCCTATGTTTTTATTCCTGACATAGTAGGGCATCTATACCAATTAAGATTTTTTTCCAGAATATTTGTTTGTTGAGCTGTTCAAGTGGACAACCAAATATTTTTTTTGTTTTTTGTTTTCATTTTTTTTTTTTTTTAAGTCTTTATGCTCAAACAACAACTTATAGTATTACTGTAATTAATGTATCAGCATCAGTGAATATTCAAGCATCAGTTCTGGAGCCCCCAACATAAGGACATGGACCAGTTGGAGAAGGTCCAGAGGAGGGCCACAAAGATAAGAGGGCTGGAGCACCTCTCCTACGAGGACAGGCTGAGAGAGTTGGGGCTGTTCAGCCTGGAGAAGAGGAGGCTCCGGGGAGACCTGATAGTGGTCTTCCAGTACCTCAAGGGTGCCTACAAGAAAGATGGGGAGAGCAGGGCCTGTTGTGATGGGACGAGGGGTAATTGGTTTTAAAATAGAGGGAGGTAGATTTAGACTGGATATTAGGAAAAAATTTTTTACAATGCGAGTTGTAGAGCACTGGAACGGGTTGCCCAAGAGGTGGTGGGAGCCCCATCCCTGGAAACGTTCAAGGCCAGGCTGGATGAGGCTCTGAGCAACCTGATCTAGTCAGGGATGTCCCTGCTTCTTGCAGGGGGGTTGGACTAGATGACCTTTGAAGGTCCCTTTCAACTCTAGCCATTCTATGATTCTATGATCTCAAGTGGCTTACTGAGGTTACGTGCAGCACTCTTTGTACTATTCCCTTTGATACATTATTTATCAACTTTAAAAGGAAAATTGCTTTCAGTTAAAGTACACAAAAATATTTGCTCCTTCACAAATGCTTCCCATGCTGAAGCAGCATTCTCTTTTACAGTATGAATCCCGCACACTCGAAAATATTCTTCCTCGGGTTTGTATACACACATACATTGTGTAAAGTCACATAGACAAGCTCCTTGTACATTTGATATGCTATTTGGGCACAATGCACCAAATTCAGTCAGATCAGTCCATGTAGGCCTATATTTATTGAAACTAAGACTGCTTCTATATACCATAACATTATATCCAGCTTTTGTTGTTTGGTTCTTGTTTTTTTATTGAAGTTGTTCTACAAATGTTATGTCTACTCATTAGAAAGTAAAAAAGAATAAACTAGTTTTGTTCCTTCTCTTAGTGGATGGCTCTCCTGTTTGGAATATGAATAGCTGTTCAGAGGGATGGCATTTTTAACCTATACAACAGAAAACAAACTGTAAAGCTATGCTCTCACTAATGTCTTCCTTGACCTTCTTCCTGAAGGAGGTCAGCTTTCTCTATTGGACGTGTAATAATTAAGCAAATACTCCTAGAAAAAAGGTATATGCACAGGAACTTTTTGGGATAACTTCTCTCAGAAATTCTCAGAAGACATAATCTACACATCCAGAAAAAATGGAGTTTCAAACCCAAAACATTATCAGCAACTGTCACATTCTGTTCTCCAGCAGAATAGTTTTTCAGAGAACTGAAACTTGAGACAGAAACAAATAGAAGGAAGATTTAGAGGAAAATGTACCCAACTCAAAACCTATGAGCCTTAATGCATTTCCCTACTTTCTCAACTTCTTCCCAAACTGTTTATCGCCCACAGAAAAAGTATTTTATAATAAAAACCATGCTGAGAATTTGCTACTGAAAAGAAACTTGTGAGCAAATGTCACAATCAGCCATTATCAGTATCTCAAAACCCAACCTAAATTATTTTCAAATGCATGAAGTAGCCCAAAATTAAAACTGGAATCATGATTCTTTGATTGACTGCATTAAAAGTTACTAGCAGGAGTTCAGGTAATTGACATTCTTACTCATCTATGCTGTAATGTATGAATCCTTTGTGCATTTAGGGTTTGTTTTAAAACCAAATAATTAACTACAGAGGTACAGGGACATGCAATAACAGTAAGTGTGATGGCTTTTGTGATACTGATGCAGTAAACTACCACATGTCAAAATGTTTTATTAATTTAAAAGATTACCGTTAACATAAGGAAGATGAATGCAGTTATTCCTAGAATGAGGATTTCTTTATTTCCTTTGCTTTCTGCATGCAACTTGCGATAATATGGTCCTATGAGATAAGTCTTTATAACAAGACATATAAGAAAAACAGCAGCCAGAGAAAACAGAATTTGGCCAATCAGTATCAGTATTCTCAGTATTTCCTTGAAAATGCTGGAAGAGAAGAACAAACAAAACATTTCTTTCAAGTGCTCTCATGCCTCCCAATCAGTGCCCCTTAAGTTAAAATATCTAATTCCATAGATGTTCAAAACTGAGTACCTACAGTAAGATATTTAGATACATTAGTAAAGAATATGAATACCAAATCTGCTGTGTGCCCAGCAGGCTCTTTTACAGCCCTTACTTCCATGTTGATTCAAAGAGGTTTTTGTTGATTGATCTTCAAGGTAGGCCATCAGGCTCAATAATACTATCACATAGTCTTTGACAAAAATAGGTCTTGAGGGAATAAACTAACTGAAGAAATTAGCTTATTTTTTACAATAACGAACTTTTCACTACAAATTTTAAGTACTGAACAGGACTAAGGCAGCTAGAGCAGAAAGAATATCCTCATGGAACATTACAAGTTCTAACACACAATGGAGTGTGTATTTTTCATGGAAGTGACACTAACTGTGTAACTTTCGTGTTCATATTTGGAATCTACAAACTAATAGGAAGGGGATGGGGGAGAAGATACATACAATAATTATTTTGTACCTGGAATATGTGCTCATTCCTGCTTGAATAAGCGTAGGCATGACAGCTATAAATAAACCAAGCTGCACATCCTGCATCACCAACATGCCAAGCAGTACGCTGCTGTAGTCAATATCCCCTGTACACCAGCAAAGCAGTCATGGAAACATTCATCAGAATCTGTGAATGCTTGCAATGCTCAGAAATGTAGAAATGTCTTAATCAAATGGAGGCTAAGTATAGTTATCAATGGAGTGAGGTCGTTCAAAGGATTCTTGGTGGGGTTTTTTTCCCCCACTAGTAAGTAAATTAATTACATATAAATAAAGAGATTTTAAAAATAAATAGAATATTCTTATGAAGCTTCTGTTACACAATAAAAATATGGAATTTGCTTAGCAGTTAAGCACTAGTTATGCATTTACTGGAACTCCTTTACTGAAAACATTCGGTCTTTAGAATAACAGACACACCTAAGAGCCAGCATGTCTAGAATATACACTCTGAATTTAGGCATTAGAATATTAATATTCTAGGGAGTGGGGAGAGCTTTTATGCAGTACGTATGAGAGAGGCTTAAGTGAAAGAAAGCAGGATGGCAAAACTTTTGAAAGGAAACATTTAGAGGTCTTTCAGAAGCACTTGAAGATACTTATTTGAAGAGCTGTTAGCTACGAAAGAGCTGGTCTTAGTTTGCTGAACATGAATGTGATTTAAGTTAGCCTTTCTGCCATGATGACAGACTAATAGTAACGGTCTAACCAGGTAACCTCTTAAAAAGCACAAGGATTCCAGACCCTCAGTGAAGTCAATTCTTAACATGGAGAGTACCAATTGGGCTACACTGTCTTTCTCCAAAGAGGACTGGCTGTGTGCAGGCACACCTCATAACAATAATATAGACAGCACTGGCCAGTGTTAAAGCAGGGTGGTTGCTTGTAAATCAGACTTAACAGCATTTTTTTGTTTTGGTTTGGTTTTTTACCTAGTTTCTCTCATAATATGAACAAAGTCAACTTCTTTCAAGTTTTATTGTAGATACTACAGTAGTCCATGTTTAAAATCATATTTACCTTCTTTATCTCCTCGAACACTACCTGCAAGAAATCTTGACACCAGTGGTGTGCTTGATAAAGATAAACAAGTAGAAATGAAGACACTTTGTGTAGGTCTAATTTGGAGCAAGTGTCCCCATAGCAAACCAAAGGCAATCATCAGAACCGTCATGTAGCAGGGTCCTTGCAAAGATATTTTCCATACCTTGGGAAGAAAACAAGTTCTTATGATAAAACCTGGTAACACTTTTCTCACTGATAAGTTACAGTGATTTTCTGTGCAAATAAGCAGTTAAAGATGCATGATTTGGGGCCACAAAAGTAATAGGCTGTCATCCTATACATCCTAAAAATCTGAAGTTATTATGCCTAATAGATAATATTCTATGCCAGAAATTAGGTAAATTTCCACAGACAAATTAAAGGCCAAATGTTTGGGTTGAGTTGAAATATATTAAAATCATCAAATGAAAGAACAGTTATTTGAAGTTATTTCAGGGTGGGGAAAAAAATGGGAGTGACAAAGACCATCATCAGTACCAGCAGCCTGCTCACTAGTGAGCACACAATTCTGAAATAACAGTTACACACTAGGGTTTAGTAACCCTTGAATTACTGATTTTTATCTCTGACTTTAGATGGACTAGAAACAGCAGGTTAAGCTGAATGCTCATATATTTTAACATATTTTATTTAAAGCTTTTGTAGTCTCATGAACTCATAACCATCAGTTTAGGAACAAATCACATGATGCAACTCTTTACATACATACAGCCTTTACATATTTTGCAGCAGTATTTTTCACTATTAAAATTCTAGACAGTTTATGAGATAACTTTTTTTTAGTCAAAACCAAAAGGAACTTGTACCTTTTTGCTGAATCCTGATGGCCACATCATGTAATATTCCAGATTGTGCTAACATACTTGCAGAATCAGTTTATTAGCCAGTACAGCATGTATCATCAATTCAGTATGCAGTAAAGTGATTTATTTTTTTATTTTTCTTTTTTTATAAACAGGACTGGCAAACATCACTGGACACTCTGTAACAGCAACTGCATGTTACTGGAGGTTAAAATAAAGCAGAGATGGATTGCCATAAATTGTGTGAGATTTTTCTAGTAGTCAAACTGTTTTTAAAATGAAGAGGAATAGCAAAGGTTTTTTTTTTTCAGAGAAACCAAATAAATAATGCATTCTATTCTTTCCAAAGAGTTAAAGAGAAGAAGCAAATGTCATATTTGTCTTTTCAAAAATGTACAAAGTTACACCTGGATGTTACAGGGAGAATGTAAAAATCTGAAATATAACTCAAAGTTGAACATTAGCACTTAAATCCTGTAATGTAGAGGTATTATACAAAAATACCTTTCTTAATCTTTCAGGAGAAAATTCCAGACCAACTAAGAAGAGAGTGAAGAATACACCAAACTCTCCTAATGTCTCCACCTGTACAATAGACTTTAAAAAAAAAAAAAAAAAAAAAAAAAAAAAAAAAATCAGTGCACAGCAGTCTACTTACAATATATTACAAAACGAATTGTTTCTCACTGTATTTCCATAGGCAGTTCACTTGCTGGTCATATGACATCAGAAGTTCCCTCAGCATCTTTAGGGTTCAAGCATTTTTTCCCATCACCTTGCTGCTACTAGATGATTTGGTTGGATAGTGCTGGGCACCCAAAATGCACATGTGCATTGATTTAGGTAAGCTTGCTGGTTGAAAATAAACAAGTTATGTTTATGCATAAAGCTATTACACCCCCAATGCTTGCATTCCAAAAGTTACTTCTGGCTAGTTGCTTTATTAGTATAATTCTGGTAGACTGTAGTTGCTATTCTGCTCTCCATCTTATAGACTCCACGCATCCAACTCTCAGACCAGTACAACTAGCAGCCTTTCCACTTCAGAGAGAAGGGTGCAAGAGCAAGAAAATTGGTTGTCTGCCTTGTCACAACAGGA
Source organism: Tetrax tetrax (assembly GCA_009806455.1). Lineage (NCBI taxonomy): Eukaryota > Metazoa > Chordata > Aves > Otidiformes > Otididae > Tetrax > Tetrax tetrax. The sequence goes on from WHYT01000101.1 coordinate 24,485, forward strand.
AAACGAACATTTATTTTCTATGTATTTACAGTCCAGAGCAGAAAAGGACAAGATCTATCATCAATCATAGAGAAGTGGAGATGGAAGCCATCTTCCCTGCCAGATTAGAATCTGTCTGTCACTTCACTTCCTCTGACATTCAACTTTTTTTGTGAAATACAGAAGAAAGAAAAGGAGAGAGTATACAAGAGACGCAGTCAACATAAACATTATGTAAATGAATAAGGTTTAATCACAGCTCACAAAGAAACTGTCCTAAAGAAACCTCTCTCACCTCTGTTCTGACCACATCATCCTCCTCAGTGTTAAGTCTCTGAAAAAATTGTTGTTGAATCTAATGCCAAGCTTTCAAACTTCTTCCTCAGTTTAAGTGGTAAAGCCTTCCAGACCCTCCCAACACAGAAGTTATGTATGACACAAAGGTTATTATTTAATCTCAAATTTAGAACATTAAAATTTGGAAGTGTAGTATTTGTAGCCTCCTCTTCCAATAGGAGATTGAGAAAATCCTACAATTTCTATTTTACTTACTTTTGAGCCCAAGAGTAATTTTCAACAAAAGTCCACATAACAGCAGATGTTGCTGTTAGATGGTAAGTTACAAGCAGTTATGTGGATACCAATATAGCACACACACGTAACTTAACTGGACATTACCACGCAACCTTAACGTGTGTTCTGTTTTCCCTGCTGGCTAAACAATCTGTTAATGCACACCAGACCACTAACAAAACATGTGCAGTGTCTAGCCAACGACAGCCCATGGTTTCGCATGAGCTAGTAATCAGGGTACACGTGATGGAGCTAAAAAGGTTCAAGAGACTTCAGGAATGTGGGCAGGGGACTGGAAAAGAACTGGGGTCACTAGGATCAATGAAGGAGCTACAGAGATGCAAAATAACTCTCTAGGAAGCCAAGCTATGCTATTCAGGGAACCACTTGTTTTAAACACTTCCTCCACTGTCAACACTGACTTTTTAAAAGTTTCTGAATATTTAATATCATTTAAATAATTTGGCTTTCCAATGTGATGCTTTATGATTAAAGAAAAGGGAAAAAAAACCAAACAACAAAACCTCACAACACACAGCCTTCAGCTTTCACTTTCAGCAGTTGCTTATATCGTGATTATATAGAAAACAAAACTGAAAAAGTGATTCAAAGACAAAATTTTAAGGCCTCAATTTGCAGAGGTCCAGGTTTGGGGATTTTTATTTATTTATTTATTTATTTTTAATACATTGAGGTTTGCCATTTAAGGTTCGCAATACCATATTCTTTTAAAACTACTTTTAAAGATTTCAACAAGTGAAATCAGTCACACTTACCTTGATGCTATTTAGTCCTGATGGTCCTAGGAGTACTCCACAGATGACATACCCAAACATGGTTGGCAATCCTATTGTTGTGCACAGCCAGCCACATGGCAAAGACAACATTCCTATTGTCACAATATCCTAAATGTGTAAGATTTACAAATGCATTAATAGAAAGGACACACAAATTTGTGATGAAATTAAAGACTGTTATCTTTCAAAAGATAAACAGTACTGTAAAATCAAACAGAGAATACTACCTATGAAGAGAAAACACAACTTCAGTAAGCTAACCTGAACATTTTGTTGTAGGTGTAAGCACTGCAGTTTTGCAGATGAGGTACTGACCTTAAGTAACTGTTAGCTTTGGGGACTTTTGATCAACTCATTGAAGATTTTAAATACAGTATAGGAAGTAGACAGTTTCCTGTGGAATTGTTGTGGGGAATGACACTTTGCATTAAAATGGTGAAATAGATCCATTTTGGTTTTGTTTTGTTTTTTTTTTTTAATTAAAAAAAAAATACCCTTAACCAATTACTCTTCATGAAGCACAAATACAATAAAAAACATGTCTATGCATTTTCCAGCATCCCTTTTTTCATCACAAGACACAAACAGATAAATCTCTCTCTACTGACAATATGCAAGTGGTTTGTCAGGCAGAGCAGCAACTTCCGTTAACACTGTGCAGTCAGAGAGAAAAGATGCTGCCCCAAAGATGCAATAAGTTAAATCAAATAAAAACAGAGAGGATTCATGTGGCACCACAATCAGTCTTGTGAAGACTATATTAGGAGTAGGGAACACATAGGCCAGGTTACCAGCAGACAGGAGAATCATGAATGCTAGGGTAACTCTAGAGGGACAAGTGCTGAAGCTATATTCAATCCAATCAAGCAGTACCAGCATGCAAGCTAGTAGGAATACATCGTACCAAAATGAATGACAAGAATGTCTCCAAAATTATTACCTTTATGAAATGATGATCAGCACGAGGAATGGTTGAATCTCTGGGCTTGGTAAGGATATACTGATTGTTCTGGGAATCAATAAGCATACTAAGACCTAAATCATCCTCTACTTCTCTTTTTGAAGCATTTATTTTGGAATTGGCTTCATCTTCTTCCACCCTTAAAACTGCTTCAAAGTTCACACCTCTTACCTGTAAGAAAAAGAAAGCAAAAAGAAAAAAAGGGGGGCGACGGTGTCAATGAAGCATACAGTAAAAAAACAAAAAGACTATTATCTGTGCTTGAAGTTGCTCCAGAACTTGTTGACACTGACTAAAAATACTGCAGTTTACTGCAGTTTCTTCTTAGAGAAGTCTTTCAGTCTCTTTATCAAAACTTGATGTCCATAACTGAAAAGGCTATAATTTGCTTTGCATTTTAAAAGTGAGGGGTTTTCCAGACCTCTTTAGCCAAGTTGTTCAACCAAAAAAACAGAGAAACAGAGTTTCAAAGCTGTGAAAGTCTAATTAAGTATTTTTAATTGCATCTAATCAGAAATATTTTTATAAAGGCTTTATCACATTTAGAACACAAAAGGTTGGAGTGAAATGTCACATTTTATTCCCTTTAACAAAAACAATTAAAGATTACAAAGTGACATTAAGTTCACAAAAGTCAAATAATGACTGGATTCCAAGTCAAGAAAAAGTCACTGTCCTGTAAATTTGAAGGAGAGAGGATACTGCTTCTACCTAGCTCTGTCTTCAGTGCCTATAACTACAAAGTGGAGGACATCACAATGATTTCGTTATTCACTGTATTTTAAATAATGTAGATTTTACTACTATTCAGCAACTGTTAAGGTTGTCACTTTGAAACAAATTATGAAGTCTGTAGAATTATTTAGAAGTATAAAATAGCTACTTCAAACATCAGCATTTTTATCTGTTGTAGAGAGAGGCTCATGACCATTTTCTATTTATGCATTATGAAAGTTGTCATTTCACCCTTTTTCCCTCCCAGTCTTGTGGTTTTGTATATATTTTGCCTTTACTTCCCTAAGCTCCCCACTTACCAGGCTATTTTGCATTCCAGAATGAGGGTGTCCATTGCCAAGTCTAAGAGACCAAACCATGTTTTCATGTTTTCAGCTGATGGGAGAAAGCAGGAGAGCTGCATGCCACGTACATGCAAACTATTCTCACAGTATTGGAGCAAAGAAGAAAGGATTCCCTATAGTCAGCAAACATGAAGAACTGTTTCTAATCAGAATACACAATAAGTTCTCAATCCTACCATTTTTCTGTCATCTTTGCTCCTGACCCCTTCCTCCCACACCCCTGTTGCTACTCCAGGGATACCAAAACAGAGCTTAGAGCTTCCTGTTAATTGTTGGCTCTGCAATTTAAAACACTTTATGCTGACTTCCGCATTGGAAATATTTAACTGCTCAGTGCAGTGTCCCCATCTTGCAGATGACTATTACTTTGCCAAAAAACCAAAATGCCAATAAGTCAACATCAGCTCTAATATCTTGCTGGGAATTTAACATTATGACCTCAGTGACAGTGTTCATTGTCTTAGAAAAATACATTAGCAGCAAAGCATGTACTTTGAAGCTCTGGAACTCCAAATGCATATAGAATTTTTCAGATGTTCCTTTATGCTCGGTAGCTTGTGCGTCTGGAATCTAAGCAAACTTGCCTGCATCAAAATTAAAAATGTATCAAAGATCATCTAAAAACAATGCAATTGGATAAATACATTACTCATCTAATGGAGTTCATACCCTAGCTCAGAAACAGTAGTAGAAAAAAAAAAAGGGAATGTTTTTAAGATGAAGACAATTGCGAAAAACAATCCATTTTCTTCTGTGTGATATATATATATATATATATATACACACATAAATAATGCATTGTATTGATACTATGGTGCATTTTTACTTTTACAAAAGAAAAGGGAACTAACAAAAGACAGACTATCCTAGAAGAGCAAGAGTAGATTGCACAGGTTCAGATGAGCTTTTAAATACTAATAAATTGGAGGACATACTGAGAGAGTTATTTTCAGAATTTTATTTCCTAAAAAAGCAGTTGGTTGCACATAACAGAAAGTGGGTTGCACATAACAGAATACAGTGTGCAAATACTCATCTTGCATTAATTGGGTTAGCTCAGATTCTTTTTTATTTATTTGTACCCACAACACTTCTCTATTTAATTATATTTTAATAGAAGCTTTTGCATCTTTATCGGATTACTGATGATTTTATTAGAGCTCTTTTGTTTTAATGCTGCAGTATTCCAGCTTAAGAGAAAACATGCTAGACGTTTCTCGCATTGATGGAGATGTAAGTAGCCCTGCAGTGCCAATGCCCTGGCGTTTTCCCAATTAACAGGTGGAGCAGAAGCAGCCTCATTTCCGGTCTCTAAAACGTGCCGTCCTACCCCAGCGGAACAGAAGAGGGCACTCCAGCCAGCTCATCCCTTCCTGATAGGTAGGACTCCCACTAGGTACAATTTTGTATGCAAATAAAAAGCTGCTTTCACTTTCTTTCAATAGAGTCTAATTAAAAAAAAAAATAAAAAAAAATAAAAAAAAATATGGCCTGGCTCTCTCTTACAGAACAACTGTTTTTCCTCCTCAGCAGAATTCGTGAGCTACACTCACCTTGGAAGTTGGCCCACAAATCAACAAACACCTTTCAAGAGCAAAAGCGAAATCAAATTACAATCCATGTTTATGGAAACAGGACCAATTTAGAGTGTCAGTCTCCAAGGATGGCACAGTGGGACGCTAAGATAAACTGATGTACTCCCAGCACCAAATACGCACAGCCTTACCTGAAGGATAAGGTCCATCAGGCAACACAGAAACAATGAACAATGCAAACAGGCCAAGGTACAAAAAGCAGAGGAAGTCCGAAGTGGCAGAAAGCAACACCACAAACACATTTCAAGTCCTTACCTTGAACAATATCTCTTTTCCCAAGCTATGAAAACTAACCGCAAGGGTTCTTGTTCTCCCATAACTTTCTCAACAAAATGAAAAAGCGGAGGCTGCGCTAAACATGGTGACTTTATATTCTGCAAAGTCTAAGTATCACAATCCCCACCACCACTGAGACATCATAACTCATGAGCTTATCAGTGAGATGGACTACACTTGTCACTGTCAGAGTGGCAGTGGCAGGCAAGACTTCCAAATCAAAACCACAGAAATTACTAGCAAAAAATAATTATTCCTGTCTGCTCACTCCCATCAAGCAATCCTTCTACCACTAAATACTTTTCTTCTGTTGAAAGACAAGCAAAAACAAACGTAGAGCCATAGGATTTTTGTTTTGTTAAAACAGTCACTAAAATCCTAACTATTTAACACAAGAGAAACACCCCTACAGTGAAATATCAACTAAAAAATAAATGCACACAAATAAAAAGACTGAGTGTAAAACATCACTTACGGATTTGTTGTCATCAAAGGCATGCTCTTCTATTTCCTCTTCCAATCTATCAGCTGCCTTCCTGACATCTTCTAGAATTTCATCAAGCATCGAGAGGCTTTTGTTTTGATGCTGCATGTTCTTAAGGGCTTCAACCTGATGTTTTTCTGCTGCTAAGAGTTCAACGTATTCCATTTCTTCCTGTTGAATTTTACAACACACAGATTAAAGTGCTGGCCAGGCCTTTGAGCAGAAAAACATTTGACATAAATGTATGCTTCTTTTGACACAAAAGATTTTATGAGTGGAATTGCAAAAGCAATATAGACTTTATAATGGTATCTGAAGATTGCTTTCTCTTGTGCCAATTATCACTAAGGAAGTGGGAAAGAAAAACAACCACCAAACAAGATATCCACCGATCGCCTTTTCTAATCCATTAAACAGTAGAGCCATCCCAAAATACAAGAAAGGAATTACTTCAAGTAAACTCTAGGAAATATTTCAGAGCCAAGTAAAGTTTAAAGCTCAGTGCTTTAGCAGGGAAGCATAAAACCTTGAAAGCATAGCTTGACTAGCTACAAACAAACAAACTGGAAGGAAAACACGATGAGTCTTAATTTCATAAGCTATTTATAAACATGGAAGGATGTTTGTTTATGGTTTTCAAAAATTACAATACCTATGAAAACAACTACAAAAAATAAGAGCAGTTGGGAGAAAGTACAGATGAACAGTCAGGCACTCTAGCTGAGGTTCCTCTTTATGTTTCCCAAGGAGGATTTTTTCTATCAGAAGTAAAATACTTGACTCTGTCCATCTTTTCAGTTTGAGCCTCTTAAGGAACTTGCACTAATGACTTCTAAAGTTCATTTCTACACTTCAGAAGTAAGAAAAGAAAAAAAAAAAATGCTGATGTGGTTTGATATGATGTAAAATATTTCAGTAGCTTCCCTGATAAAGTTATGATGTTTTGTTTCTCTTTGGATGTTTCAGGTTCAAAAAGAGAACTAAAAAAGTTTTATTTACTGATCAAGACTGGACCTAACACTGTGCCTTCCCCGTGGTTATGAAGACAATAACCAAACATAATACTTTGCGGATTGACAGAGTCTAATTTGAGGTGTTTTGGGGAAAAAAAAGTTGCTTCACTTTTTACATGCCTGTATTCTTTTAAAGATGCACTGGTTGAGAGAGAGAACAACTATGAATGAGCAAACATGCAGTGGCAAGCTTCTTCCTTTCAGTTAGATTCAGGACACTGAACTTTTAGACAACAGAGACCCTACATCTGTTTTTTTTAAGAGAGCCAATATTATTACCTAGGGTAAAAATAGACCGGGAAAAAAATACAACCAATGTCTAGGTCAGACTGAATTCCCAGAAAACACAAGTTTCTGTCTTCATCTTCTGGATGCTCTGCCATATCCAGTTAAAATTAGATCAAACATAACTCTCCCTTAAATTGTGTGTTTTATTTGTCTGTCCCATACACATATCTCAGACAATTTGGACATCTAAAGCAGTCCTAAACTGAAATGTTCAAATAACTGGAGTGTCCCCTCCTCCACAAGTTTGTAGAAGGACATTTTTTTCCTCTTGAAACCTACAAGGACATGCATAAGTTTAACCGATTCCTTGATGCCAAGACACGAGTATGTTCAGTACAGCCTGTAACTGTAGCTTAACACTTTTAAAATCCTGACAGTCAGATGAATACCTCTGGTTGTGATGAAACCACAGAAATGCTGTCTGCTGGTGTTTAGAATTACCATAGTTACACCAGCATGATGAAAATTACCCAGTTCCCAAAATAACTGGAGTTAGGAAAAATGTACCTATTAATGTGTTTGGCCCAGTGTCAGCTGCTTTAGTTCCTATGCAACACATAAGCAAGAGACGCAGTCACTCTCATACAGCCTCAAGGAAAAACATTTCCTATCTGTTGTTCTCTGCTAGCAGACATTGCTTGAAAGATGTCAAAACCAGCCCCCTCTATGAGCTGCAGATTCTTTCCTCAGTCAGAAATAACATGGAACATGCAATGGAATTATAAGGGTTAGATTCTTTCCCCTCAGAAGTGGAACAGGTTTTGAATGGAGGGAGCTGCTCAGTCCTTTCTGTCGGCTGAGGCAAACTGGCTGAACAGTTACAGGTAAACTGCAGAAAAAAGGCTCTAATTTGCAGGAAGCTAACTTTCTCCAAATAGCAACGTATAATAGCTTTGAAAAAATCTGAGTTTAGCTGTAAGTTCCTTTAATTAACAAACACAAAGGTCTCTGTAGTCTATTAAAGGGGCATCTCTGTTTTCACCCACAGATCCCTGTCACGGCAGTAGAGTGGGACAATCAGAGGATGGTGTCCTCTGAGAGAAGCTATCTCAAACAGCCTGCTACACGTTAAGGAGAAGTGCATCACAGTACAAACACTGTTCTGCAAGTCACGCTGGGATTGGAGACATCTGATTACAATGTACATACCAAACAATCATTTAAGAAAGGTAAGACAGATAAGGATTGCACACTAAACAGGAGAGGGGAACATCGAGAAACACATGAGCAAAATGAAGTAAGATTAAATAAGATTTTGGGGCAATGCTGGTTAAGAACACAATGTTGCTGTTTTCTCTCTATTGTTTAATCAGGGATGAAAAAAAGGACAGAAAATGATGCATCTTTGCACTACTTGTGAGTTATTTTTTCTATCACTGTCAAGGTAGTAGGCACACAAGAAATAAGAAGGTGATAAAACGTAAATAAGATTTTATTGCTTTATCCTGATCCTCCACACAGGTTCCTGGAGCAAAATCAAGCAGAAACTCCCTTCCTTCCTCTTTCCCCCTCCCTGCCCCATGAATGATTCTGCGATACCTTATCCCAGCAGCAGAACTAGCAAGAAAAGCATCAGACATACATACATATCCCAGCACTAAAGACTCCCAATACTTCAACTCAACAGAACTAAAATTAAGAGTCCAGCAATCCTCTACAGTCATTTGTATTTTCCATTCAATCACTGGAAAGGATGTCTTATCCTCTACTCTGCTCCACCCCTCCTCCACTCTGCTCTGGTGAGACCCCACCTGGAGTACTGTGTCCAGTTCTGGAGCCCCCAACATCAGAAGGACATGGACCTGTTGGAGAGGGTCCAGAGGAGGGCCACAAAGACAATCAGAGGCCTGGAGCACCTCTCCTATGAGGACAGGCTGAGAGAGTTGGGGCTGTTCAGCCTGGAGAAAAGGAGGCTCCGGGGAGACCTTGTAGCGGTCTTCCAGTACCTCAAGGGGGCCTACAGGAAGGATGGGGACAGGCTGTTCAGTAGGGCCTGTTGTGATAGGATGAGGGGTGATGGTTTTAAAATAGAGGGAGGTAGATTTAGATTGGATATCAGAAATTATTTTTTTTTTTTTTCACAATGACAGTGGCAGAACACTGGCACAGGTTGCCCAGAGAGGTGGCAG
>WHYT01000102.1:0-27551 GCA_009806455.1 Tetrax tetrax
AAGGGGTTTGTTGATGTGTTTTGTCTCCTCCCACCTGCTCCAGTAATCGCTGAAGATCAGGCTTGTCTATGACAAAAGGTGAGCCTTCGGATGGCCCCCCCTGCCCCCAGGGTTACACGGAGGTGGGGTTGCTGCTGCCTCTCCTCGCCTTTAAAGAAGCCGAAATCTGTGAGTGGGCCCATTGGTGCGGTAGTGCTGCTTCAGGTAGAGAAACGTGAAGCAATGCAGTCTGGCTTCTGGGTGCCGCCTGGCGCTGTGTTTGAGTCATCGCTTAGGGCCGCGATGGAGCGGGAGCACATCCCGCCCGTCTCTCCAGAAGCCCTGGGTAGAGATCTCGGCTTCCACACGTCTCTTGTAGCTCTGGGAGGAGAGGCTCTCTGCATGGGGCCAGGGTCTGGGCGGCGGGCTGAGAGGTCTCCCCACTTTGGGTGCTGTGCAGGACTTGAATGCAGAGCAGCACGTGGCTGCAGAGCTGTGGCCCCTGGCTGTGTCTGTCAGCAGGAAGGGAGTGTCGAATGTGAGGGGAGTGCCTGGCTCCTGGTGGGCCTCAGTGACTTTGGGTGAGCGTGGGGAGCAGGATGAAAGTACCCTCTCCCCTGCAGCAGCTGTAGATTTGGGATGTGGAGGGAAGGAGAGATCCTGCCCACCGTGTTAGCAGTTGAATACAGGAGTCAGTCTGCTGGTGGCTGGAAGGTGAAGGCCGAGATACATCCCAGAGGCAGCAGGAATTTGTCAGCTTGGTGCTGAACTTTGAAGGCCCCAAAACAGAGATGTGGCAAAAGCGTTTTCCCTCCTCCTCCCCGTTGCCCTGCTGATGGAGCGATGTCTCGCTGGCTGTGCCCTGTGTGTTGGGGTTGCCTCATGGTCTGCCCGTACCCCCCGGGCTGCAGTCGATGCCGTGTGGGCCGTGAGACAGGACTGGCAGGAGAGGAGCAACCAGAGCGGGTTCTTTTACCTGTACGAGAGGGGAGAACCCCAAAAGAAAGAGAGACAAAGCTTGTATGATGGCTCTTCAGCTTTCTCGTGTGTATTAAACTGGTTTTAGCATTATGTACAGCACAAATCTGTTGTATTTCTCTGAACATGTAGCAGCTAACATGAGGAGCTGGGCAGGAGGCAGGCCTGCAGCCCCAAGGCAGCCAGGAGATCCCTCTCCATCCGGGTCCCACCGTCAGACTCCCGTTAATTTTAGCTGCAGAGAGGCGGGCGCAGGTTTGAACCCGAAACTGCCTGCCCGCGTTTGCGGGGGCTCGGCCTGCAGGCAGCTCCGTGGGAAGCGGGAGTGGCTGTGGGCAGGAGCCCGCCTGCCTTCTGCCCCCTGCGCCGGTGTGCCTGCCTGCAGCCTGCCTCCCCTGGGCCTGGGGAGCAGTGGGATGTAGTTAAAAATGCACACCTGACTTTTCCAATGGCTGGGAAGAAAGTATTTGAAGGAAAAAATTGGCTTTCTACAGGCACCCCTTTTTGAGTGCAGCCCAGATAGCGCACGCAGCCAGCACCAGTACTTAGAGTGACTGGTGGTGGGTTTTTTCCTAATAAATTCCCTCTTTTAGACAGTAAGCTGCATAGCATCCGTGCTCATGAGATTTAAATGCATTTAGACTGCAGTTAAAGTGTTTTTGATAACAAGACTTGGCAATTTTGTTGCAACTGAGCTTATAATTAGTTGGCTTTTAATTATGCATGGGTATAAATTGGAGGACTATGTCTTCTGTTCCGAGCAGAGGTTGGTTTGAGGTAGCTGAGTCCATTTGGCTCCGTCTCCCCAGAAAGGGGGATTACAAACAGGATGAAGTTGCCTTCTGCGGTGTTTCCTGCTGCTTGTCATACCTGCACAGGCACTCATGCCCCTAACCCACCGCCTGGGGCACCTTCGTCTTACTGGAGCGGGTTTAGAGTAGATAGACACATGTAAACTACCCCCAGATTTGCGCAAAAAAGTGTGGGGGATGGAGGGAAAGCTAGTGAAACTGATGTTTCACCTCATGGTAAAAGCAAGGTGCTCCTGGAAGGCAAAGTGTGCCGAATGAAACATTCCTTGTTCTGCAGCGGGTGGAAAGACACCGGAGCTAAATCCCCTTACGAGGAGCTGTGCCGGTGTGGAAGGTGGCTTCAGACGGGGTGATGGGGGAGCACGGGGGGCTGTGGGCACAGCACCTGGCTGACACTCTCCAAGGGTAGGGCTTAATCGCTTCTAGTTGGCTTCTCCATGTCTGAAGGAGTCTGAAGGAGCTTGGTCTTCTGGGGTGCCCATTGCGGCGTGGGGAAGCAGGCAAGCGGGGCGGCAGAACTCTTCTTGCCTCTGCCCATATCTGGCGTGGCAGGCAGACTGGAAACGGACAGATTCCATCCAGCCTGAGCTGCCCCTGCCTCTGCACCACGGGGTCCCAAGCCCAGAACGGGGCAGGAAGGACTCGGCCGCGTGGTCAGCGCACCTGGCCGTGTGTCTCTCCATTCCCAGCGCCCCGTGCTGCGGCCGTGAGGAACGTGCCTCTCCCTGGCGCTGTGGGTGCCGTGGTGGGATGCCGGCTGCAGTGGTGGGCCGTCCGCGCCAGCGCAGTCTTGCTGCACCGCTGTGCTGCAGCAGGATTTGCAGAGCTCATCATCTCTCCCTGCCTGGCCGTGGCCGTCCCTGCCAGAGCCACTACCTGGCTGGGTGGGAGCTGCTGCCGGCAAAACCGAATCTTAAGCTGCTTTGTTGTTCAGCCTGGCAGGTCCTGTAATCCCTCGGACAAGGCAGGCGGGGTCTTTTCTCTTGAGCCGCTGGTGCTGCTGCGTCCTTGGGCTGCAGAGCTGCTGAAGCGGTGCCCTGGCACAGGGCAGGGACTGACTCTGGGTGACAGGGCCTCTTCTGATCGTTTGGGGCTTTCTCCTTGTATTTTGTACCAAGTCTAAACTAGCAGGACCCCAGGCTAAAAGGCTTCTGGTTAAAACGGCTTCACAGCCACTGCCCCTCTCCAGAGCACTTGTCACGAGCTGCCCGCATGCCACAGGCACATGTCCCTGCCAGCCTGGGCCAGCCAGAGCGGGAAGGCGGCCGAGGGCCTGCGGCTGCTCCCAGTCCCCCTGCGGTCCCGGTTAGCCTTGGTCCAGGGCCCTGCGATGGCAGCAGGGCACAGGCAGCCGAGCACAGACGCACTCGTTTCTCGCCCCGCTGTGCTCCCCGGGGAGGGCATTGACCCGTGTGCTGCCGCGGGGCTGGGGTCTGCGGGAGCGCGTTCCTGTGGCGGGGTGGGCCCTTTCAAACCTAGCAGGGTTACGGCGTGCTAATACATTAACTTTATGGGCGTAAGTCGCCCCGTGAAGTTCACCTCTGAGTGCTTTGCTTCTGCCGCGCGGGAAGCTTCGTGCCACACTGGGTCCTCGGGAAGGAAGTGGGTTTGACGGACCTGTGCTGTGAGGCTGGGCTGGGACAGCTGGGGCTGTCCAGCCTGGAGAAGAGGAGGCTCCGGGGAGAGCTGAGAGCGGCTCCCAGTGCCCAGAGGGGGCTGCAGGGAAGGTGGGGAGAGACTCTTCAGCAGGGCCTGGGGTGACAGGATGAGGGGTGATGGTTTTAAAATAGTGGGAGGTAGATTCAGGTTAGACATAAGACATTTTTTATGCTGAGGGTGGTGGGACACTGTCCCAGGGTGCCCAGAGAGGCGGTGGATGCCCCATCCCTGGAAACGTTCCAGGCCAGGTTGGCTGGGGCTCTGAGCAACCTGATCTGGTTGGAGATGTCCCTGCTCCTGGCAGGGGGGTTGGGATGGGTGGCCTCCCACCCAAATGGTTCTGTGACCTGCCTGCTCGGAACCAGGCTGTGGAGAGCAGAGAGGAGCTGGGCTGGCCTGCAGGAGCAGAGGGAGCTGGGCTTGTGTCCATGTGGGGAACACAAGTTCCTCAGTAGAGTTTTCTGGTGTGACCAAGTTAGACAATCTCATTGCATAAAATAGCCAAAATTCACAGCCAGACCTTTGGAAATGAGATCAATTTCAGTTGTTTTATGAATGATGCTGACATCTCTGGCTGTACAAACTGTACTGGCTTTCTGGTTGTCATTTGAAAGACACCTACATTTTCAGTTGTCTCTGTTTAAAAAAAAAAAAACAACCCTCTTAGAACAAAAACATTTTGTTCCAGATTATGTGGTTTCAACAGCTTAATCCTCTTGGCTCATTAGCATTCAAACTTGGAGCTTCCCAGTTAAACTAACCTGTCATCTAAACAGCAAGTTGTTTCACTCTTAGTCTTTGAGTAATGGGAAAGGACTTTTCACAGTCTGGATAACTCAGTGGTTCTTATTTTGGAGACGGGCAGTGTCTTGGTACCAGAATCAGGCTAATTCCTGCTTGCTCAGTTTATGCAAGCTTTACTTTTAAACTTGGAGGGAGTCTTCATGGCGGTGAGGTGAGAGGGATGCAGTCTGGAGTTGTCTGGGAAAAGGAGAACGAAGCCAGTGGATTAGAGCCGTATTAAATGGGGTCCATGTTCCCCATTCTCCTGTGACCCGCTTAAAAAGCCCTGCTCTTTTCGGTCTCTGATCTTGGATGGTGCCTGACCTTTGGTAACGCTGCCTTCTGCTGGTGCTCCTGTGGGGAGGAGACCCCTCCTCGCCTCTGCTGGGTGATGGAAGTGACATTTTTAGGATGCTTCCCGCAGCAAAGTGAGATGGCCTGAGGACAGAGCTGGGGAAGGTGCGGGGAGCTGTGTGCCTGGGTGGGGGGAGGAGGCTCCTCTCCATCGGCGAACCCGTGGTGGTGATGTGGTGCTTCTGTTGATCAGGAGATGTGTGACGGAGTGGATGCCTTCAACGTCTCTTCGGTGCCCTTCTGCGTAACAGTTGCCAAAGTCCTTCTCTCTGTAACACCACCAAGAGGCTCCTCCTGTGCCGGGGGTTGGAGGGGAAGCAATGGCTAGTGAGGAGGGGAATGGGGCATGTAGCATCCTGAGCTAGAACTAGTGTTTGGTCTAACTGTTCTCCATCTCCCTCTGGCTTTGCGGCTCACCCATACCGCGTTTTGCCATTAGTAAAAGAGCTGAAGCACTTCGCTGATGGTGTAGCCTCTACAGAAGTACCTCGGGAGAGCCAAGACAGCGAGCATTGCCATTCTGAGTCAGTGTTTCAGGGCAAATATTTGTCCAAGTGCTGTGTTAGCGTAGTATTTCTAATGTCAGGCCAAGGGCATAAATTCTGGTGCAGAAACCAGGAGCCATGAGTCACAGTGCTGTGTGTCAGAGGATTTGCTTTTGCCAGTATCTGTGCGAGATACTGTGTCCAGGCTTTGGTAGCTGTAATGAGACTTGGCGTTGAACAACAGTCCGTCGTCATTCTTAGCCTGGCTGTTCTGAAGCAGTAGTGTATTCCTGTTTTAACAAATAAAGTCATCTGTGGACGGGCTGGGGGCAGGGGAGAAGAGCTGTGTACTGGTGGGCCTGTGGCTTGGACGTGCAGCTTGTCCATCCAAGTCAGATTGTTCCGAGTTTGGATGAGAAGCTAGAAAATCAGCTGTGCCAGTGCAGTGTGAAGAAAGGAAGTTTAATAGCTGCCAGAAGGCTTGCATAATCTGTATCACAGCCCTCCTCGTGGTTTTACCAACCCACTGATAAAATGAACAGCTTTGCGTGATAAAACTTCTTAGAGCTAAACTTTGTGCAAAGAGTTTGTGGAAATAGAGGTTTTGCTCTCCATGCCTCTTTTGGCAGAGGAGTAGGACATGTTTCCTGAATCTTGAGATGCTGTTATTTTTTTCAGTGGCACAATTGGCTGCCTTGTCTTAAAAGTCAAGGGAAGATGTTGCGTTCTTAGTATTTGGAAGTTGTGGGAGGTTTTAGGGGGGGAGAGAGGGTTTGGGTTTTTCTTTTTTTTAAAGAAACGGTCGTGTTTGTTATGCACGGTCTTCCCAGAGAAGCACCTTTCAAACATCTTGACTCTTTGTCTCTTTGTCTCTTTCTCTCCCTGCCCTTCTTGCCCTGTTTAGATCCGGATTGTTTTGTCTCCCGTCCTCCTTTCCCAAGCACGAGGACCCTCCTTCTGATGCCTGCGCTAACGGAGTTGCTGATGGCAGAGATGCTGTGCAGGGCGAGCCGGAGCCGCAGCCACAGCCCGCTGGTGAAAAGCCTCCCAAAGGAAGTGGTGATGAGCAAGTGCCCCCCCTCCTGCCTCCCCCGCCGCCTGGCAGCCTTCCTCCTTACTCCCCCTACTTCGAGGGCGCTCCCTTTCCTCGTCCGCTGTGGCTACGGCACACCTACAACCAGTGGGTTCCTCAGCCACCCCCACGGACTATAAAGAGGACGAGGAGGCGTTTGTCGCGGAATAGAGACCCGGGAAGGCTTATCATGAGCACTATCCGGCTTCGGCCAAGGCAGGTGCTCTGTGAGAAGTGTAAAAACACCCTCAACCCCGAGGATGCGAACACAGCTAGACAGAACGCTAAAACCAGGAGGAAGCTGAGCATTCAGGACAAAGAGCAGAAAAAGCACAGCGATTCCGACTACACGGAGAAAAGGAGCAAAAGAGAAAAGAGAGAGGATGACAAACTTTCTGGGGAACTAGTACATCGAACGCCAGTTATAAAAATATCCTACAGTACTCCACAAGGGAAAGGTGAAGTTGTAAAAATCCCTTCCCGGGTGCACGGCTCGGTCAAACCGTTCTGTCCAGAGCGAATACTGCAGAACGGAGGGGAGGACCAAGAGGAGACCAGAGACTCTGAACGGTGTCGAGAAACCAAATGTTTAATGGACAAGTCAGCAGGCAGCCAGCTTGCTTCCATTCCAAAACTGAAGCTGACGCGGCCGGTGCATTCCAGTCCGGACGTCCCACCCCCAAAGATACGGCTGAAGCCCCATCGCATTAATGATGGTCAGAGTGTTTCCATTTATAAGGCGGAACTTATTGACGAAATAAATGTTCTTCAGAACAGCAGGGAGTCCAATCCTGGCGCGTTTTACAATGATGAATCCGCAGACAGAAATTTAGCTGAGGTATCTTCAGGGAGTTCAGGTGAAGATGATGACTTTAAAAGATTTCCCCAAGGTAAAGATGGACATGATAACTTGACTTTCCTTATGAATTATCGTAAAAGAAAAGCAGATTCTTCTAGTTTGTCGGTGTGTAGTAATGACAGTCTAGACGAATCCAAGTCTTCTAGTTCAGAAGTAACATCACCAGAAATGTGTGACTTTTTGCCTGGTGATGATGCATCTGTCTCTTCATCTTCAAAAGATGAGCGTAAAATTGTGCCGCCACTAACAGTTAGACTGCATACCCAAAGCGTGTCCAAATGTGTCACAGAAGATGGAAGAACTGTTTCAGTGGGGGATATTGTTTGGGGTAAAATTCATGGTTTTCCGTGGTGGCCAGCACGTGTTCTTGACATAAACCTTAGCCAGAAGGAAAACGGGGAACCTTCGTGGCGAGAAGCTAAAGTATCATGGTTTGGTTCTCCGACGACTTCGTTCTTATCTGTTTCAAAACTCTCTCCTTTCTCTGAATTTTTCAAACTGAGATTTAATCGCAAGAAGAAAGGGATGTATCGGAAAGCTATCACAGAAGCTGCCAAGGCAGTAGAGCATCTGACTCCAGAAATAAGAGATCTCTTAACACAGTTTGAGACATAACTTCGCCTCCAGTATCAGGTGAGTGCTTGCTGGATTAATGCTTCCCATGAAAAACCTCCATGTGTTTTTTAATCCTCATTCCACTGTTTGTTTGCATTTGCTTTTCCTTAAAAACTGAGGTTGATAATTGCTAAACTTAAATGCCTGGCTGTTAGTTGGTGGTGGTCATTTCAGAGTTGATTAGAGCTGTTAGTTTGAAACCTTTGGTGGGGACCATGGGAACTGGAGCCCCTGCTTGCAGAGGGGAGTACAGAGCAGTTGACACCGTGAGGAAGCACACATCGCTTGTTCAGAGAGCTGATAAAGCTGTAGGCATGTGTGAGCGCCGTTTACAGCTGGGATGTTTACAGTACTGGGGATGCTTCATTTGCATCAAAACTAATCCTGTGTGGCTGCAGGGCTAACAGCTCCTAGACTTTTCAGTTTCTTTGAGATGTGTCTTGGTTCAAAGAAGTGGAACTTTTCTTGGAGCTGAGATTATTTGTCATACCTAGGTACTGGTGCCTGCCAGTTACCGTAACCCTTTGCTGCCCGGCAGTTCCTCTGACCCCGCTGCTGTGCATCTCTTCCGAAGGCACTTTCTTTATGGCTCTTCAAAATGGTGGTACCAAAAGCTGTCCCAAACTAGGGAATGGTATTTCAGCATTTCTCACAGCACTTCAGTTTTGACTTGTGTCTAAACTGTTGGGGTGTTGCTGGGGATTGGCTGGATCATCAAATTAAATCATTTTGGGCTTCACCTGCAACCTCTGAGGACATAAGGTGGGAGCTGACTCTCTGTAATGCCTCCACGTTTTGCTTTTACTGGTTGCAAGCATGGAGGGGGATGGACTCCCTTTCTTACCAAACAGTCAGAACTTTGCCCAGGATGAAAACTTGGTACCTAAAAATACAGGATGTGGTGTAACTGGGAACAGAAATACCATCTGTAGAATCGTTTCACAACCTTCCAGTTGCCACTACCTAGACAAGAGCTCATCTGTGATACTGTTAAGCAAGGGGAGGGATTAACTTTTTGTCTGAAAACCATAACTAATCATTAGGAAGGGTTTTGCTGTCAAAGGTCTTGCTTTATATGCTGTGGTTCGTTATGTTGTCCGCTAAGTTTTTCTGCTGTTTCTCATGCTAGGACTGTGTGTACACAAGCCGGTACTACTCCTGCTGTAGCCTGTTCTCTGTCTAAGCTGCTGTGATGCGGGGGGACTAGGATGGTCACTGCTCACGTAATCCTGAGAGGGGAAAAAGATATTTTTTTTTATTATTTTTTTATTTTTTTTTAATACCCTATGTCATGGGACTTCACCACTTGCTTGAGTGTGATGAAGGACTTGCTTGAGTTATATTGTTCCATCCCAACAAGCCCAGCTGGAGTAAGTAATCAGAGCGTGACATATTTATCCTGTGTGGTCAAGCAGTCTGGACAGCTGGACACTCGAGCGAGTCAAAATGTGTAACTGCAGCAGCAGTAGCGTTTAAGCGTCATCCTTGATCTTGCCCCTTCAAATGCTACTTAACTCTGGCTAAAGACCTTATTATATCGAGAGTGTTTGGGTTGGACCCCAATTGCTATTAGCTACATCTGGAGTATAAATAAACCTGATGCCCAGAATACGCTGTCCTCACCAATGAGAGAATCGTGGTCAAAATCCATGGCTCCTGTACAAACAGTGCTCTGTTGAAGGGAGCTTCATCCGTCTTCCGAGCTGTCTGCGCTGTGCTTGCTGTGTGGTTTGGGACAGCTTTGGCAGAACGGGTGTCG
Source organism: Tetrax tetrax (assembly GCA_009806455.1). Lineage (NCBI taxonomy): Eukaryota > Metazoa > Chordata > Aves > Otidiformes > Otididae > Tetrax > Tetrax tetrax. Next base: position 9,356 of record WHYT01000102.1, read on the forward strand.
TCACCGTTACTGACCGCTGTCTCTGCTGTCGGGAGCTCCGGGTGGGCTGATGTGCCACCTCTGGTGGCTGCTGGGGAGGAGAAGGGGCAGGGTGAAGAAGCCCCTAATGCTTCAGATCCACCAGATTGGCCAGGCCAGTCAGTCTGTGGGGAACGGGAAGGCGCGTGGCCGAGAGGGGCTCAAAGTTAAACCTGAAAGTTAAAACAGGAGGCGGTTTTCCCATTGCACGTTAGCCTGAGGAAAAGGCTGCCCATCCTTACCAGTAGGACCACTGCAGGTGTGACGCCAACGTAAGGCTTGGCCACGAGATGGGGGGTGAAAGACCATGGGGTGAGACCTGAAGAAGGAAAATAAATGCTTGCTCTGGAGGAGAGCTGGGCTATTACAGACACAGTGGGTATCTAGGCTGTAGGTACGGAGCAGGTCTGTAAATGGGGGAAACACAGAAAATGTTGAGAATGCTAAGACAAAAATGATGGGATGGCCTGGATTGGGCCAGAGCCTTCCTCCCCTTTGTACTCTTCAGCCATACCCTCCACGTGTGTATAGGTGTATAGGTACATTCAGCGCGTATCGCCGTTTCACTGGCCTCCGTCAGCTGGCTTCCAGAGGATGATTGCCTGCCTTGCCTGTGTCTGCGGGGAGCTGCGAGCCAGCCTGCCTGTCTGGAGAGGGGATAGTAGCTGCATAAACAACTGCAGTTCCTCAAAACTGGCAAAGCAGAGCAAAGTAAAACTGGGAAAGCAAAGCAAAACGTGTTCCACATGTCACATTTGCTTAGATTCCCTACCAAACCAGCACGTCTACCATTTTGGTATGTCACTTATAGAACAATGAATTATTTCAGAGACCTGCCCCATATCTAATTCTCTCCATTGAGGAGGATTGAATTTTCCTGAGGTGGAGCTGAAACATTTCCATCGGTTGGTCATCGACTGTTCTCTCCTGAAGGGCATAATTCAGTTTACACCGATGTTTGCGGTTCCTAGGAGCACAGTGACATCCGAGCTGCAGTTACATGTCTGAAAGCTCTGAGGGCTTCTCAAGGCAGTACAGCTTTCTGTCTGTTAAAGCGGTTTCTCAGAGCAGGCATCTGACTGGTAGTATTGCACGCTGCCGCTGTCAGACCTGTCCTGCTGTGACTTCCCCGGCAGCTGCAGCAGGGCTTGTTGGCGTCAGCGCGGAACAGGAGCGGGGGTCCGGGAGCTGCCTTCAGCAGCGGCGCTCGGCTGGCGCCGCTCGTGCTGCTCCTGGGCACGGCAGAAGCTTGTGGCTTTTGATGCTTTTTGTTGTGAAACGTTGTCTTCTGGCATGTGACACTGTTCTGCAAAGCATGGAGGGTAATTACTGGAAAAACTTACAAACAATTCAGGTAATTTGTGACTGTATCAAACAGGAAGCAATTGCAGTTTTCTAAAAAAAAAACCTGATTTGGGTTGGAAAAGCTGCTATGAGCATTTTATGCTTTTATTATTCTGTCCTTACACTTTTTTTTTTTGCAAGGAAAATGGTTTGTTAAAAGTATTGTCATTAAAAGGTGTCTGTCATTAACTGACTAGTAGAACAAGGTTTCTGGGGAAACAACCGGCAGACTAGCGACCTGTAGAAGTCAGATTTGCAAGACCCTTGGTTTAGAGTCGTGCCAGGAGAAAAACGCTCGCTCAGCATCTTCTCGTGTGGCTTTGTAGCTTCTGCTTGCGTGTCACGTACGGAGAGCCGCTGTGCACGCCGCCCGTGCCGCAGAGACGGCTGTGCTGGGCGCTTGGCCGGTTATTCTTAGCTGGTTTAACGCCTCAGATACCGGCTCACCCCCGCTTGTTGTGCTTTTATAACCGCGCCTCTGCTAGCAGAAAGTGTCTGTGGCCAGACCCGAGCTCTGGTAGCGCCAGGACAGTTACTTTCCCATGGAGCCTGACCTGCTGCTGTGCCGGGCCCCCGCGCCGTGTCGGCAGCTGTGTCCCGCAGGGTGGGAGCCAGGATGCGGCCCCATCCCCCACCATGACTGCCCCTAGCCCAGAGCCATGGGTGTTTGCCTTTCTCCTACGGAAAGCCCGTCTGTGGGCTGGGAAGTCGGAGCAAGGCCGTGGCCCAGAGGCTCTTGGCAAGGCCTGTGCTTCACAGCACTGCTTCCTTCTCCAGCTGTGGGATGCCTCAGGCAACGCTAGCTGGGGTTCTGCACTTGTTTGCTTCAGCACTCCAACCTTGACTTTTTCTTGGGAATAAGAAAGTCTCCTGTGCTTTTGGATTTCACTTTCTGTTCGTTCGCTTCCATGATAACATCATACTTAAAGTTGCAGCTGCATAGAAGTCAAGTTCCTTAAGCCAAGCCACTGCTCTTCCGTTGTCTCTCGCAGTGAGGAGCACCCCAGCTCGTTCCTGGTTTTGGAACAAAGAGGTTTGCTGGCACAGCCGGGGCGTTGCGTTCAGCTGCCGGAGAGATGCAGTCGACGGGTGTGCGATGCAGCGTGCTGAGCACGCTCCTGGTCTGGCGGGGAGCCCCTGCGCGTGGCAGGGACGGACCCTTGGGGGCTGGTGTCACACCCGTGGCCGAGGGGACGAGCAGCGGATGGGGCCGCAGCTCCAGCTCTCCCACAGGCTGGGGTGCAGGGGGGAAGGAGACTAGTGTTTCCTGTCCCTGCTCCAGGAACACATCGCGTGGTGGGACAGGGGCTTTCCAAGGAGCGCGCGTTGCTCCGGCCCCAGTATGTGGGGAGAGTGTTGGTCCATACGGGTGCAGGGCGCAGATCCTGCAGTGCTGCGAGGCTGGGTCTCTCATTCTGCTCTGTCAGCCTCCTGCACGGCTCCTCAGACAGATCTCCCCCACCCACAGCCCTTCCATGCAGTAAAACTTTTTATGGAAACTGCTTGTAGATTTTCATATACATCTCTGCATGAAACAGGTTTACAATCTGTACATTCATTTGCTTGTTCAGTCTGGAAAACCCTTTATTCTTCCTCCTTCTCTTTATCCCCTCTACCCCCAAGCTGTGGCTGTGGAACCACTAAACGTGAAAATACTGGCTTTTTAAGGTCTTAATTTTACTGCTATTAGCTTAATAGACCCTCTGCATCCGTACATTTACCATTCATCACAAAAAGCACACTGCCGCTGTGTACAGCAGATTGGAGCTCGTTGCACACTTGCTATATATAGTAAGCCTAATGTAAAATTTGGAACACTGGGTTATGACTTCACCCTCAAAGATGTTCAGGGCTTTGCATGTGCATGTAGCCAGTGCTGCTTGCCAGCAGTTTATGAAGCAGCATAAATCACTCTTCTTTTTTCTTTTACCTCTTCTCTTCTGCTCTACCAGTGGCACAAAAAGGTTATATAACCTATAAAGTTGTGGTGGCGAGTGCTGTGATAGCTACATTTTTAAAAGCACCGGCCTGGTCACGTGAAATATTTCAGCCGAGAAGATGAATGCTTGGGATTTTTCTTGGCCTGGTTTCTAGATGGTTCAGTTAACTAAAACCAAGCATCCACCTTAATTACTGTTTCTCAGTCTCCCTCCAAAGAGCCTGGAGTCAGCGTCTCTGCATGCTGACACAAAGTAGGAGAACAAGTCTGAAACGCTGCGTGGCATGCCTGTGTGCCCCAGCACGGGATGTCGGAGCTGCCCGTCTGCGAGCATCCTGCCCGTTTGCCTGTTCCCAAAACTGCGCGTTTGGCTGGTGACCCCCGCGGCTGCCTTTGGAGACATCTAGATCCGTGCTGTTTCTCCCTGTTTGTGCCATGTGCTGCCCCCTTTTCCACCCTCTCTCAGCTCCCAGACGTATTTTTTGGAAATGCCAGCAGGCCATACATTGTGCTATTTCTAACCGCACACGAGCCGTGCAGATGCCCAGGAGTGCGATCTGCTTACGTGAGCTGTAACTTCAGCTGCCGAAGGAGATTTGTACCAACCGAAGGGCTTAACGGCTCCCGTGGAAGCCAGCGAGCTGCTCTCTGGGCTGAGGCTCTCCAAGCCCCCCGTCTGAAGCTTTGGGCACCTGCTGGGTGTGCTGGCTGAGCGTGCCCGCGGTGAGCAGGGAGGGCCGGTGTCCCTCTGCGGTGGCGCTGGCCCGCGGCACGCTTGGCGCTGGTCGGGGCTGTGCGGGAGCAGGGGCTGTGCCGGGGGCTTTCAGTGGAGCGCGAGGGAGGCCAGGCTCCGCAGAGCGGTGGGAGAGACGGGCTGCCTCTGCGTGGTGAGGAGAGGTGCTCGTTACTCTGGAATGAACCAGGTCTTCACACAGTGGCCGTGCGTTGTTAGGGCACATGCAGCCGCTTGGCTCATGAGGCCTGGGGACACAACAAGGTGACAGATATTTCCCGTTTTAGTACTCAGGTGTGAAAGGTAGGGCTTTGGACCCAAAAATCGATGTGAAGACTCTTAAATGTTGGAAAAGTTGTAAACTCTTGTATTTCAGCCTTGATACATGTTTTGTTTCTTCTGTGAGTACCAGTCACTGGCACTGGGATCAAGGTGGATGGGGGTGGTGGGCTAAGCGACAAACTCTAGCTTCTGCCCAGTAGAAGACTTAAGGAAGCTGCCTGCCTATATCCTGCAAACTGGACAAGGATGAGCTGGTGCCTGGTTTGTTTTTTTTTGTTTTGTTTTGTTTTTTTTTTAAATCTGCTTATTGCATCTATTTTGCACTCTATGTGTACCTTCACGGCATATGTGGGATTATGCTCTGGGCTTTGCTCTGGGATTATGCTCTGGGATTATGCTCATCTGAAATAGGCTTCTCCTCTGGCAATGATGATGGACATGGGGCTTAATGCCTCAGCTTCTGGAGTGCTTGTGCTCTTCATACGTACAGCCCCTGCACCCCAGAGCTCTGTCTCTTCCATCAGCTGGGAAGTGCTCTCCCCTGGAGCAGGAGCAGCCTGGGACCCTGCTGCGTGCACCAGCTGGGACGTCTGACGCGTGAGGGCAAGGGCTGTCTCTCACCCGTCCCAAGGCCTCCGGTCCCTGCGGACGCAGTGTGGAGCGAAGGTCCACGTGTGGCTCCTCCGCCCGTGCGAGCAAACGTGACTCATCGCTCCATAGCAGGAGGGTCACAAAGGCATCTTGTGCCTGAGCCTGCCCCTGTGAGCTCCGTCAGCTGCCCTGCGTTAGGCGAATAATCATCTCTTCGTCACTGGCTATGTGTGTCTCTGGATGGGAGGAGCAGGGCATTTTTTTTAGTGAAGGCTTTTTCTCATTAAGTTGATTAATTTCTGGAGGAGTGAATGCTTTTAACTGATGCACCAGATCCTGTTTAATCTGCGTTAGAGTCTGGCTATTGTAGGATCAGACAGACTTGTTTTCTTTATAAAGCATGTTTCCTGTGTTCTCTCTGCAGATGAAGAAGTGAATTGTAGCAAAATTACTAGTTTGACTTCCCTTCTGAATGATGACTTGCTCTATTTTGATTCAAACCAATAATTTGAGCTTTTTCCTCATACAGAAAGCAACCTTTCTAAAAGCAGAAAACCCTCGAACCACACACAGGATTTTTCATGGAGTTGCTCAGATGATAGAGTTTAATATTGGAGGACGTAGCTGCCAGCCTGTAAGTCAGCTGGATGCTGATGCCGTGGGAGTTGGAGATTGTTCCAGAACACCATCTGGCAGGTCAGGGACGGGGGCGCCGGCTGCCATCCAGTAACCCCCAGCGGCACCAGCCCTTCTCCTGCAGGAGGAAAGGATGGGGAGGAGGGACTTTCCCAGCCCGCTGCCAGCAGCAGCCCCTCTGGCCTTCCCCTCGCGACTCCGGCGGCTGGGCAGGAACTGTCCTTAGGAACAAAGCCGTGCGGGAGCCGCCCAGCTGCCTGACAGAGGTCCTCTGGGTTCCCAGCCCTGCTCCTCGGGGCTGCGGGAAGGTAGGACCACTTGGTGTCCTGAGCTAGAGCCAGGGACTGGTTGTAATGCCTGCCCTTCCCCCAAGGGGAGATGTCTGGAGGAAGACTGATTTGGTGATGCTCAATTACAGCCTGCTGTTGATTGCATTACCATTAGAAAATATTCCTCAAAATAAGCTGCTTGGGTGGAGAAGATGAGCAGGGTTCTTGCTGCTGTCACTTCCCAAGCTGCCAGGACGCACAGGGTAGCCAGGGTTTGTGCCACTCGCAGGGCTGCGGCGGGAGAGGGTTTCAATGCCGCGGTGCTCCAGGAGTTTCCAGAGGAACCGTTGGAAGGAGATGGGTTCCTGACTCCAGCTCCAGCACGCACGCGTGTGTCTCCATCTTCCCCTGCTGCTGGTCTGTGAGGGACTGCTGGTGGCGGCGGCACAGCCCTGGGTGCCCGGCAGCACGCCCGTCCACGCAGGAGCCCTTCAGTGTGGCACCTGGCCCCTGCTACTCTCGCAGTGGCAAAAGGCATGGCGCCCGGGGCGCTCCCCGTGCCGCGGAGCGGGTGCTAGCGGTGCCCTGCGCTGGTCTCACCCGAGGGGTAAGGCGTGAGCGCCCCGAGCAGGGCGCTGGGGGGAGCAGGGTCCTCACACGTCAGCGTGCTCGGGATGCACTGATCTCAGAAGATAAATCAGCTTTCTGCACTCCGCTGCAGCTGTGAGATCGGAATTTGTGAATTGCTTTATTTGATCCAAAACTTCCATTTTTTTTTGTTATGAATAAGCACTTGGCTTCAGGAGAGCTTTCTTGGCTTTCCTTTCGCCGCACAGCTTAGCACAGGCTGCGAGATCGTGCTGCTGTCCTGAGTCAGCCGGCCTGTTACGTGTTCATCACTCCTATGTGTATCGAGGCCACGGCAGCGGCCTGGATGCACTGCTTAAGCTGCTGCCCATGTGGAGGATTTTTTTTTAACAGAAATCTCTGAAGTTTTCCGGTGATGAAGCGAGAGCATGTGAGTGACTGTCGCTGTGTTGCTCCCCTTGGACACACGTTGAAAGGAGGTTGCCCAAAGCGACAGCGAGCTCTCCCAGGGGACGGCTGCTGCGCCCTTGCCGGGCTGGGAGCGGAGCTCGGTGCGTCCAGGCCAGGGATGAGCGCCTGCCCGCGGGCACACACGCTGAGCGAGGGGGCGAGGTTTCGACATTCCAAGACGTGGAGCCTCAGCTGTTTTAAAGCAGTTTGCCGTTTGGCCGGTAGCACCGAGCTGCTGCTCCCAGAGCACAGAATCCCCGGTCTTTTCCCCCCGGTAATCTCAGCAGGCGGCTGCAGCCTGGCCCCGGCCCCAGCCCTGGGAAGGGGCAGCGTCTGCCCTTGCACAGGCAGAAGCCTTCACTGGGAGGCTGTTTGGCATCACGCTTCTGTTGTGATGCTTCCTTCCTCCTAGTGTGGAAATTGCAAAAATAACACCGGCGTGAGGGCTTGCTGTTCCTCCGCAACAAGGAAAGGCATCTTTTCCTGTTTAGACCAAACATTCTCCATCTGTAACCTGTCTCTAAAGGGCCAGCTTTTTGCAAAAACCGTTTGACGGCTATTCTGCCCATGGAGCTCACTAAGGCTTTGGGAGGTGTCAGATAACGAGCCTGCAAGTGAGTTTGTTGTGTGCTGCTGAAAATCTCACCGTTCCTCAGAAGGCAAATGAATAGATTCCCTGCAAGATTAAGTATAAATTTATACTCTGTTGACAATAGGCAATAGAGCCTTGTTGTGAGACATCGCAGTTTCTTAGGAGCAGGATGATTCTGCTGCGTGCTGGAGTTCATGAGACCTGATTGCAGTCCTTCTCTGGAATGCAGGTTCAGGGCATTGAATCAGCTCTCTGGAGTCTCAGTTGTGTGGGCAATACTGAAGATCCTTCTGGATGCTGAGTCTGAGCAAATCGGCATCGCTTTTGGGTTGATGCCTGCAGAGGAGGTGCTGCTGCCTTTTCAGCAGCGTTGGAAATGTGATCATCTTCCGGTGTTTGGTGTGGCGTTCTTGGTTTATTGTGCTCTGTGTTTGTAAGTGACAAACCTCAGCTGTGAGGGGTTTTTAAAGGTCTTTGATCTTTTGCTTCATAGCACTGATCCTGTGTGTCAGGAGCACGGATTTGAGGCTGTGTGTCTGGTGGTTCTGCCTCGGCTGGTCGCTGATTTGGCATGGATGTGTGCTGGGGCTGGCCAGGCCTCTGAGCTGGCTCAAACCGAATTGCATTGCAGTGGTGCTTTTGCAGTTGAAAAGTGTAAGCGCAGATCTCCATGCCATTTTTTCATTCATTTCTGTATCACTGAGTTGTTTCACCTGATCTTGGAGACAGATGGATCCTTCCTTTGACCTCTTTGAAGGCTCCCGCTCCGTACCCTGACTTACAGGGGCAGTGTGAGAACCTCTTGCGTGTGGGGGTACAGGTCAGGACCTCTCTCTTTTCCAGTACTTGGTTTTGACAGGCACATCCCTCTCCAGCAGATGCACCTTTTCAAGCCTGCCATCTGCCCTTGGGCTTAGTGGCTGGTATCTGGCGAGAAGGCTGGATGAGAGCAGCGTAACACACCAGGCATGGGTAGCGTCGCTACCTTTCAGCAGCTGTGATTTGGAGTGCCTGGCTTTGCACTTCTGAATTCAGAACAAGCACCTTGCGTGCGCTTACTGCCTGAAGGCTGGCTGTCATGGTCTGGTGCGCTCAGATACAGCCAGCTTTGGGTGGCTGCACAGGAGGGGAGCGGCGCGTGGTCCTTCACAAGACGCCGCCGTCCCCAGGCTCCGCAGCCCTACCATGGCACCCACTTGCTTCTGCAGCCTGAAGCGAGCAGCAGTCCGGGCTGGGAAGGGGAACCTGTGGTGGGTGGGCTCCGAAGGGCAGGGTGGGTCTGCTGGCTCTGGAGGCTGAGAGAGGAGGTGGCGTGGCCGCTCTGCCTCTTCGTTAACACGCGACTCAGGCACTGCAGCAGCAGTCGATGTCTTGAGCAGTTGCAGGTACTTAGAAAAGCTTCTGTACGGCTTGCTCTCAGGGGGAAAATAATCCTATTTTATAGGTTGTGTTTGAAAAGTGGAGGCAGATGTTCTTCACGTGGTGTGCTCTGTGGGGACTCGTGGCAGATTAACCTACAGTAACCCACCCCGACCGGGGACTTAAAAGTCTTCAAGCCAGAGACTGAAGATTTATTATCGTCACTGAAATTCGTATCATGTCTGCCTGGAGAAAATTCCTGCTCTTACTTTGGGTTTGTTAACTTGACAAGTTTCTTCCAAAGCTGTAGCTGCTGCTGGATTTCCCTGCCGAGCCAGCTGGGAGCAGAATTCCTGGCTATATTTAGAGGAAGCCCGGAGCGTGCGCCTCGCCGCTAATGCCGGTCCGTTCCGTGCTGCCTGCAGTAACCTCTCCCTCTTTCACTTTCTTCAAGGTAACAGAAGATAAGAGCACAGCTGTTCTCCTAGAGGGTCACGAAGTCTGTAAACATCCTGACGTGCTCCCCAGGAGAATCTGGAGGTTGCCGTGCGCACGGCAGGAGGACGAGCTTCCTTGTCAGATTGCACTGCTTTTCATCTGGGACAGGTGACAGGCACCGGGACTTGCAGTTAGGTGGCTCTTCTGGTGTGAGGCTGGCAGGAGAGTCTTAAGGATATCTTACCCTAGAATGGGAACTGGAAAAGTCATACGGCAATGAACTAGGAGAACAGCAAAAACACAACTGGGAATGTATTTATTACTTAAAAGTTAGCTATTCTTGATAAAATCCCCCAAATTATTGCTGCTGCTTATTTTACTTACAGATTTCACACACTTGTTAATTTTAAAGCTACCAAACTTTTACTCAATCCTGTACTCTGAGGTATGTAATTGGAGCAGGACATGCAATAGAATGAAATCATTGTAGTGTCTTAAGTACAATGGACTCACTTTTGTGTCTATTAAAACTTGGAAAATGTGCAACACGTAACTATGTGGCTGTCCTTGCATGTGTTAAAGCTTTTTCGTGTCGTTTACTGCAGAGCTGAGAGGATCGGCGTTTTCAGGTACGTGAACAAGCAGCCACCTGGTAACTTGGAGGGGTCTGTGTCCTAACCATGCGCTTTCCTAAGTCGCCTGCAAGGGCAGGCAGCACCGCCTTGGCTGGCTCGCGCGGCGTAGAGGTGAGTGGCCAGCCCGGCGGCTCCGGCGGGAGAGTGAACTCGCGTCTTGAACTCACTCGCTCATCTAGCCGATGAGTGTGGTTGTAATTGAGGCCTCAAGAACACGTGCTGTTGGTTAGAAAGGATCTTCATCCTTACACTTGCCCAGAAGCAATGAGCAGTCTTTTAAAAACAGAAATCAAACAGCCTACAGCTTTTGTATCAAATTGAGAGTACAAATGGTTGACAAATTAAAGTGACTGTGGCCAAGCTTTTGAAACTGTACTGGTAAATTTTATTTGTTTTGCATTAGGCTGGCTTCCCCGTGGATTCCCTCAGTCTAGAAACATTAATTTGTGATAATCTGCTGCTTCTGATGCTGGAGAGAACAGTTCAGAGTTGTCCCTTCTAGGTAAAATGTTGTCTGCATGTGTACGACGGCCTTTGAGCTAAGGCTCATTGCACAGATTCTGCTTCCTGTTTGTTCTTAACCTGCTGCAGCAGGCGCTGTGATGAACTGTTGTCGAATTAGAACGAGTGGATCGGAAAACATACGAGCTCGTGTTTTCCTGGTTCATGCTGGTTCATACTGTGGTCTTTTGAATGTCAGCGAGAGAGGTCAGAGCTTCCCTTTTCTGTTTAACAACAACAGAGTTTAACAAGAAAAGTTCAACACCAGAAAAAGTCCTTGTGCTGAGTCGCAGTAGGAGCGTACAATGAGTCAAATATGTTTCTCTTAAAACAGTTGGAAGACTGTGGTATGAAACATGCAGACTAAAATGCAGAGCTGAAACAGGACATCTGGCTCCCAAGGCCCATTTTGGCCACCTCTGCAAACAAGTCACTAAGCTTCCTGTTTTCCAAAATCAAGTGTAAAAAGGACAGCAGTATGCAGCGGAGGAACGTGTTCTGCACCTCGTGTAAAGCCTTTGGGAAGCAGCTGTTTACCTGGGCGTCCGCTGTGCCCGTCTCCAGAGCAGGCTGCTTGGCTGGCAGAGGTGCTCTTGCGCAGTGAGTGCTCCCAGTCATGGGGAAAACAGTTCTGCCTTTCTCAGCCCCTGTCTGACTGTCTTCAGGAGTTTCTTTTTGGGTTCTTTTTCTAGCACCTTCTTGAGCTAGGCCTAGGGTGAGCTGATGGCTATGTGAGGTAGGTTTTGTCTTTTCTGCTCACACAGTTCTTTATTGTACAAAATCCCTGCCAAAAAGTGTTGCAAAGCGTTACAGCAGTTAGCTGAAGGGAGGTACAAGCACCCTTCTGTTCATTTAAAAAATTAAAAAAAAAAAAAGGCAAACCAAAAATAACCCACTCCCCCGCACTCTCAGGAAAAGCACTTGTCTACTCCCGTCTCTAGGGAAGGGCTGCTCCTGCCTGCGCGTGGAAAGGCTGCTCCATGGTTGGAGGAGATGCCAAAAACAACAGGTGAGTCCTGGCTGCTCTCCTGAGAAGCTAGCAGATGTCACTCGAGGCCCGGGAACAGGCAGAAACGTTCTTAAGACCAGGCGTTGGGTCTCTGCTGGGTGTGAGAGAGAATTACGGTGCTTCACACCTGGGGCCACTGTCTGTAGGCTGGGGACACGAAGCAGATTGAGAAGGTAAGCTCGAGTCCTCTGCCACTGGAGGTGGGCCCCAGGATGGAGGTGTTTAAGAGGGGATGTCCGAGAGTGTTTTCCCATGGTGGTTTGGCTCTGCAGGGAGACCCCTGGTGCACATAAACGTGTTCTGCCAGCTGTTTAACCGTGCAGAGGAGACCCGTCTGCCTTCTGCTTCTGCCTGGACAGTCACTGTCATCTCGTCCCTTCGGGGCAGCGGTTGTGCTCCTCGGTGCTGATGGAGGAGTGCCTGGTGTCCCTGCAAGAAACCTTCCTGGTCTTCCCTTGCAGCTTGCTGTGTCCTGCTGGTCCCCTGTCAGCAAGGGCGCAGGCCCTGCTCTGCCTGCACCAGGACGTGTGACATTCCCGACGTTCCCAGGCCCTTTAGGAAGCAAGCAGTGGGCTTTGACTGCCCGAGACGCCTTGCCGACGCAGAGAAGGGCGAAATGTCTGTTAGCCCTCGCTGGTCCTGGTCAGCAGTGGGGAGGTCAGCACGGGTCTGCTGCCGTTTTCTGACAGCCGAAAGAACAAAGCAGATGAGTGGAATTTAAGCGCTGCAGGTGAGTCACCGGATTTTTGCTGCTTTACTAAGAACCACTACAGGGAGTTTCAGTAAAAACACGATAACAGAGAAAATAGCGCTCAGGAGGTGTGCGAGTGGATGGGCCACTGGCCTCCTCCTCTGAATCAGTGGCTCGGTGCCAGAGGGGCGATTGAACACCAGCCTGAAACTGTATCCCAGCAAAAAAGCTCGACTTTGGAGCTGTGGATGGGAGCTGAAGCAGCTGGCTCGCTTCACCTCACCTCACTGATTCTTCAGTTTTGGCAAGGCTTAAGGCAAAAATCTTGTAGCAAATTGCTTTTTTTGCCTTGACCATTATGCAGATAAATGAAAATAATCTCTCAGCAAATGCAGAAGCATAAACCAAGAGCAGACTGATGTTTAATTTCTTAAATGATTTTAAAAAGCTAATGTAGAAGTTTCTAAATGTCATTTTTAATAATGTGCAGTTTGAGTGGCTTACTTTAGTCTTTTATTCTGTTGGAGGAAAAACTCCGTTGGGTTAAAACCCAAATGGCAATGCTGAGGAATAGTAAGTGGTCTCTAATATTCTCTGTTCCTGGTTCTGTGCTGCCTGTCGAATGTCCTTAAGACTGCTTTGTGCTCTGAAATTCCACTTGTTCAGTTTTTAAGGTATCCCTCCTTATACTTTTAAAACTTGTGCGTGGCTTTAGGAAACAGTGGACCTCTTTCAGTCCATTTCAATTTTTGTTACACTAAAGGCTTATTATAGTCCCCGCAGTGTGGTTTTGGAGGTTTCCTCCTGAACGCTACAGCTGCGCTTCGGCTCCCACAGCTGATTTCCTAAATGCAAGCCCTGCAGAATCTGAGGATGGTTTTCAGTGGGGGTTTTTCAGTATTTCATTCTGCCATTATTCAAACCAATACTAAACCTATCAGTATTTTCTGTAAGAAGGCATTTTGTGAATTTTCTGGATGAACAGATGAAATTTTGGGTGCATAATCCCCATTCCTTTTACTCAGCCCATGTCCGACGTGCCCTGAGCAGGTTTTTGGCCCGACAGCCCGCTGGGTGCCCCTCTGTCCCCAGGGTCCCCCTGCCCTGCGCGGGTGCCGCCTGTGGCACCCTCCCAGGGGGAAGCAGCGTTTTCTGCAGCTGCAGCGTGAGTGGTTATTTCTGTTCAGAAACACCATTTCTCACCAAATTGGTGTATCCTATCTTTCCTGACTGACTACATTTATTAAGGGAACTGGCTGTGTAGGTGGCCTACCTTAACAGGTTCTGTTGCTCCGTGGGCGGTCGGCTGCCTCAGAAGGGCTGCCGCTGAGGGCTGGTGACAGCCCATTTGGGAAGCCAGCCCCAGTTTAGAAAGTGGTGGTTTCCCTCGAGGCCAGCACCGGGGAGCAGGTGAGCAGGGAGCCGCGGTCTGCCCCGACTCGTGTGCCTAATTACCTTGGCCTGCACCAGTTCCTTTGGGTGTACAGCTGCGTGGTGGGGCTGGTGCCCCTGCACCTGCCAGGAGTGATTTAGGTGAGGGTGACCCGGCCACTCCGGAGCGGCAGTGCTGCCCCAGGGGCAGTCCCTTGCAGGCTGGGGTAGCTCAGGGGAAGGGCCTTTTGCTGAGTTAGTGTTGGGATCGCAGCACGTAGCGATGCGCTATTTAAATAACCTTTTGTTCTGCGGTAATAAAGCCATCCGAGTGACTTGCAGAGTGAAAAACCAGAAGGTTTTGATTCCATCAGGGATCCTAAGGCGTAGATGGCATTTTTACTGCTGGCTTTATTGTGGCGCGTGGTTCGCGTACTGCCTATTTCACGCTGATAAGGGCTGGCGGAGCCGCCCGAGCTGTGGTACCAACTGCCCTGGCCGCAGCTCCAGCAGAACGGCTTTTGCCTGCGCTGGCCAGCGGGGAGCACGGCTCCCGGCGGGCTGTGCCGTGCCGGCTGATGGCAGGAGCCACGTCCACTCTCAGTTTTCCACTCTTCCCGGGTGTGGGGGAAGCAGACTCACCTGGGGACCCTTGCCCTGCGGGTCCTGCCACCCTCGCTGTGACCCTGTGTTGAACACGCGTCCCCGCTGAGCACCCATGCCGGTGCTGGTGACAGCAGACAGGGATGGTGGTGGCGAAACATCGCAGCACCTGCTTCTGTCTCGGAAGCATCTGTGGTGTGTTCTTACAACTTCTCCTTCTGTCTCCTTTCCAGTTTCCCACTTTTCTGTGCTCCGTTCTGCATTTAGGCACTTCCCAGGTGTCCTCCTGCTCCGCAGGGCTGTCGGGCCGGAGCAGGCAGGGAACTCCAAGCTCTGCTGAGGGGCTGGGCGAGCGGCTGCCTGCGCCCGGACACCCCTCCTCTTGCCCGCCGAGGTGCCTATAGCCAGGAAAGTCTCTGCACCGCCCTAAAATGCCTTGTAGAGCAGAACAGCCTTGAAAATTAAGAAAAACTGGGCTTTGGAGGAGGGGGCTCTGGTTCCCCAGCCATGCAGGCAGCGCTGCGGCGTGGGCCAGCCTCCGGCTGCAGGAAAAATTCATGTTGGCCTTCACTTTTGTAGGGTCAGCTTTGCAGTTTCTCAGGCTTTTCCGTGGGCCTGAAGTAAACGTTTCTCATCATTTGACTTTGTGAAATTTCAACTTTCTTCCTGACCTAGTGTTGAATAGGGGAAAAGGCATCTTAAAGTGAACGGGATGAAAATCCATTTCCCAAACAACTTTGCCTTTGTCATTTGTGGTGAGCCCACGAGACCCCCTCAGAGAGACCCGCTCTGTCAGGCCATCCCAGAAAACCAGAGTCCATCAGAGCTGCTCTGGTCAGGCACAGCAGGCCAGCAGCAGCACCGTTCGTCGCTTGTAGTGCCCTTCGGTCGCTGTGGGCACCAGGCGGGTTTTCGCGGGGTTTTCAGTCACTCGCTGTGGGGAGAGCTGTCCTCACAGCCAAACGGGCCGGATTTCAGCAACCGTCACGTTCTGCGCTGCTCTGTCCTGGCTGGGCTGCAGCCTTACCACAGCAACCCTTCCTGGGGCCACAGTGTCCCTTACTGGGCGGGAGACACGGGACGTTGAACTTTTAAAGATGAAAGTGGCTTTATGCTGGCAAAAGAAGTATCTGCTATTCTGGTGTGCAGTCATTTTCTTATTTTGCTAGATCTTAGTAGTAATAATCTCCACTACTATCTACTTTCCATTACTGCTTGCAGCAGAGGACTGCAAAGCAGTTTGATGTGGGTTTCTTCTGCGTTTAGGGATCAGTGGCTGCGCCGTGAGACCGGGGAGGGACCCCACGCATCGGTAGCTGAGTGGGGCCTGGGGTGCCCCCACCTGCCCCATCCCGCGGCAGGGACCCCCGAGGCCAGGGCGCCCTGTGCCTCCCTCCCGCTGCCACTGCTCCTTGCATCCTGGTGTGTCCGTCCTGGCATGTCCTTCCCTGCCCCATGGGGAAGCCGTGTCTGACGGCTGCCGCAAGCACCAGAGCAGCCCTGCTCTTGCTCCCAATTTCTGTGCTTCCAGCCTGAGCTCTGGTTTGCACCGGAGGGACCAGCCTGAGCGCAGGCACTGGGGGTCGTCCGAGCTGACGGGCATCCCGGAGGATTAGACAGGGCCGCCAGGCTCTCCGGCAGTGCTCCAGCAAGCCTAATGAAAAGGGAAGCATGCTTTAATCCAATCAGACGTGTGTCTTGTATGGAAAATATTTTCTTTTCCCTAAACTCAATTTTTTTTTTTTGAAGTGTGTTTTATAATACACAAAGTTGGGCAAGTTGTTTTTAAAACTAATTTCTCAGGAAAAACACATGAATTGTAAGCTGTTTTTCATTAGACACCAAAACCTGAAGCATTTGGCTTTGATAACCACAGCCTAGTGTGGCTCCAAACAGAATGCAGCTGAAATAGAGAACCTTAAGCGCAGCTGACCTGAACGTGGAGCAAACCCCCCGATGGGCTCGGGGGAGGGAGAGGAGGGGTTTGGTTTTCTTGGTTGAAAGTCCTGCGTGCTGGTGTCACGCTACAGGTGTGTGAGGATGAAGTGCTGGCCCCCCTGAAGCGCAGGGGGTCCGGATGCGGAGGAGGCGCGGGGCCCTGCCATGCTGGGGGCTGGCACTGATCCCCTGTGCCGGCTGCGGGTTTCCCATGGCCCAGCCTCGAGCGGGGAAGTGGTTTGGGGCCAGATCCCCTGAAATGCAGTATCTTTCCCGCAGGCTGGTGCTGGGACCACACGGGACCTGGGTCCGGAGCATGTGTGTACTCTGGGGCTGAAGTTCGGTCTTGGTTTGTGTCCTGTCACTGCTGTGGGGGTGGGGATCCTTTCTGCTCCGAGTCTGTTTATGACTTTCCTCCACCCCGTCATTTCGCTCAACAACGTTGTTTGCAGGAGCCTGTAATGATTCGGCATGGTTTTAATTTGCTGATGGGTGTGAGCTAATGAGCGGTTGGAAATCAGGCTTTGCTGGCTGGTGTGTCGTTGCTGCGTGCTCCTGCTCGGCCAGACCCGCAGGAAGTCCCGCACCCCGTCCTGCGCTATTGCAAGCGATCGGCCTGCAGTTAGTACAAGGGCATCATAAGCACAAATATCTGTATCAGCGAGTTTAAATAAGAATCCTCATGTTACTGTAGCCTCTCCAAACCCTATTTATTTATAATTTCCACAGCTTTAGAAGCTCTGCTGCTAAAGAAAACTGGAATTTTCTCAGTGGTGTGGAGGCTTGGCTGATGAGTCACTGCACTTCGTTAGCTAATCTTAGATCTGCTGTGAATTACTCACTGACTGCTGATACAGAGTGGGCTCAGAAAATGCTCATTTTCTGTGGATAATTTTAGAATTTGGGTCTCTTCCCTGGCAGGGGAGGGTGTGAGCACGCCGGGGTTCAGAGCTGCCTGTGTAGCTGCACGCCGCTCCCCGAGTGTACCTTAAAAGAGAAAGGCAAACTGAAGAGCCCGTGCTGCCTTCTGGAGTTACATCCATGTGGGAATTCCAGGTATGTGAAGGTGAAATTCAGGAACAAGTCGGTGTAAGCGAGTGTGTATTGAATGGGATGGACTGTGCGGTTGGGCAGTGGCCCTAGCGAGCGGGAGCGGGGGAGAACTAGCAGCAGTCAGCATTAAAGTCTGCAGTGGGGGAGACACAAGTGGGTTTTGGGGAATTCAGTGGTTTTCAGTCTTTACTCTGCAGATGATGTGTTCTTCTGACATCCCTCAAAAGGTGACTGAGAAAGCGAGACCATACGTGTTCTCTGACATGTCTGTTTCCACTGGGAAACGCGAAAGGATCGCCAGCCAAGAGACCTGAAGGGCCCCTGGCCAGGAACATGTCCCTGTTGCATCCCTGGCGCAGCGTGGCAGCGCTGCTGCGTTTCCATGGCCTGAGCTCTGGTGGTCAATGCCCGTGGGCAGCGGGGGAACCACGCTCTGCCATCCTCGGGCGCTCCGTGAAGAGCCCAGTGCCATGCCTGGGATGCCACAGCACCGGGGCTGTGCTGCCAAAAGTCATCCTGTGTCGGGCTGAAGGGCTGTTGACTCTGCATCCATCTGTTTCTGAAGGAGAACGCAGAAAACGTTCTTCAGGACAGTTATAAAGTGGCCTGGCTACCAAGGAGGTTGCTGATCTACATGGCTGACTCCAATAAAACCTGGAGTGCAAGGAGCCATACGTTGTTTCGTGTGGCGATTGCCGCTTTCAGCCATGGGAGTGTTTGTTCTGTTTGCTGAAAGTTGAATTTTCAACATAATCACTTGTGATTTGGAGTTCTCTGACACTAAACTGATTTGAGAATTGTTTTATTGGCTTTGATTCCTCTTATAGGAAACAAATCAGATTTTGTATTCCTTCTTTACAGCGGCCTCCCAGCACCTCAGGGGGCTGCAGGAAAGGTGGGGAGGGACGTTTGACAAGGGCCTGCAGGGACAGGAGGAGGGGTGGTGGCTCTAAGCTGGCAGAGGGCAGGTTTAGGTCAGACGTGAGGAAGAAATCCTTCCCTGTGCGGGCGGTGAGGCGCTGGGGCCGGCTGCCCGGAGGAGCTGTGGGTGCCCCGTCCCTGGCAGTGCCCAAGGCCGGGCTGGCCGGGGCTGTGAGCGCCCTGGGCTGGTGGGAGGTGTCCCTGCCCAGGGCAGGGGTGGAACTGGGTGGGCTTT
>WHYT01000104.1:0-23062 GCA_009806455.1 Tetrax tetrax
GAGGAGGAGGAGCAGAAGGAGGAGGAGGAGGAGCAGAAGGAGGAGGAGGAGCAGAAGGAGGAGGAGGGGCTGCGGCCGCCGCCGCCGCCGGCGGAGGTTTCAGTACCTCGGAGAACGGCTGCGAGCGCGCCGGGCGGGCGGGAGCCACCGCCAACGGCTGGGACCGCAGCCGCCGCCGCCGCCGCCGCCACCTCCCTCCGCTCACCTGCCCCGCTCCTCTCGTGCCCCGCCCCGCCCCGCGCCAGGCACGGGGGCGTTAGGAACCGTCGCCTCAGAGCGGAGCGGCCGCGCCAAGCGCGTCGCCCCGGTTACCCTCGGCGGCGAGGGAGTCCGGTCCTTTTGGAGCGGCCCCAAGGGGAGGGGGCACGGCGACGGCATAGGCTCGGTGACCGGGACGAACGGGGAGGGCTGAAGGGGGTTCGTCAGCTCAGGGACGGGACAGGTGGTCAGCGCGGGACGGCCGGGCTGGCTGAGTGGGGTCGCTCGTTAACCGTCGCTCCTGCCTCACGGAGCGGCGGGCGGGTGGGCGGCGAGGAAAGTGAGGGGGCTCCCACCCCGCGCACCCTCCCGGTCGGGGCCCGGCGGGGAGAGGAGGCAGGGTCCAGGGCAGCGGCCGGCGGCACCCGCTGGGGTGGGCAGGGGGGAGAGGGAACCCGCTCCTCCGAAACCCTGGAGGCAAAGGTACCCCTGACTGAAAGGCTCGTGAGGGGACGAGGGAACTGCATATAGCCGATTTTTTGGTAGTTTTGGTCAAATAATCAAGTACCGAAGGCAAATCTTAGGCAGGAGAGAGAGAGACAGAGAGAGATGGAATCTACTGTTCTGGATGCCGGCTTGAATTTTTCATTTACTTTTCAGTTTTAACCACTGCTAAATGTGGATTTTTTGAGAGAACTCGATGGTGGTTGTTCCATTGTTCCTTGTTTGAACGTAAATCTTAGTTCTGCTGCTTGTGGATTTTTGTCTGATTGGTTTTTTTAAAAGGACCTTTCCAGGTAGCTTTTACGTCTGGTGAAATGAAGCCTCTGTATTTTTCAATCAATTATACCTAATACTGACATTCTGTTGGGTACAAGAGACTTAAAGTGCTGCCTCACTCAGAGGACCATTAAAGACTTTCTCTTTCACTACATGTAGCTGAATGTGTTACGACACATCCTCTCTCCCCCCCAAATCTTCCGAAAGATTTTTCCAAAATGAAGAAATTTAATTTTCGCAAAGTTTTGGACGGTTTAACAGCCTCATCCCCTGGTGGAAGCAGTGGTGGTGGAAGTGGGGCCGGTGGTGGCTCCGTGCACCCAGGAGGGACTGCAGGAGCTGCAGGGACTCCCAGAGATGAGATCCAGGAGACGCTCACTTCTGATTATTTTCAGATTTGTAAGGTAAGGGTTGAAATTTTAATTTTTTTTATGATGGAAATAATAAAACCTATGTTGTCTGTGGGGGCAGTAATATGATACCAGTAAGCCTTTTACTTGGGAACTGCAGTGGTTGTATAAGGACTTCAGAATGAAAAGACAGAGGTCTCGTTGATGCTTTTTTCTTCCTGCTGCGGAGTTGGGAAGGTCAGTAAATTAATAAAAATCTTGATTTCAGCATTCAGGGCCAAATTCTAAGTTCCATACTTGGACCCCAAACTAGTAACAAGATTGTGGCCAGGAAAGCAAATCAGTTGGTGCTAGTACAGATATCACTTACAAGTCATTAGAAATTCAAATTTGTATAGATCTGCTTCCTTTCCTCACTCTTCTCATCCTATCTTCCTTTCCTTTTTTAAGGAAAAGGCACGAGCTGGAAATAAAGGACAGTGCAGCAATTACTGAACGTAGCACTTCAATTACTTGTGAGGGATTGGATGTAGATTCAGGGTGGTTCTTTTAGCATTAGTACTGAAGATGCTGATTATATGACAATAAACCTAGTGGGACGGAATAAATACCAGAAGTTGCCAAATTTGTTTGGCATTGGTTTTTATGTGTTGGTTAGGTCCTTAAGTGGGAATTTTCTTTGAGTAAAAAGCATAAGATATGCCTGTGTGGTTTAGGTTTTGAATCTGTTTTCTACAACAAAGCTTTCAGCTGTGTCTTTAAATGCATGAGCAAAATCAGTACAA
The DNA here is from genome assembly GCA_009806455.1 of Tetrax tetrax. Classification (NCBI taxonomy): domain Eukaryota; kingdom Metazoa; phylum Chordata; class Aves; order Otidiformes; family Otididae; genus Tetrax; species Tetrax tetrax. Next base: position 2,114 of record WHYT01000104.1, read on the forward strand.
ACTATTTGGTACTTCTGACCAACCCTAGAATATGAAAAATCTATACTTTCGTAATGAAGACCAAAACCAAAAGGATAGATTATATTATGTTTCTCTGCTGTTGTCTTTGACATTCATTCTATTGGCTTTGCTAGAAGTTTTGTTTGCTTATTTGTTTTGTTTAGAAGGTTCAAACACAGAATTTTTAATTAGTGCAAATTACATTATTAAGAATAAATGAACTTCACTTATTAAGTATAGGGAGAAGAAAGGAAAGTCTTTTATTAAACAGCTACCAATTGATTTGAAGTTTAGGTTATGGCCAACTCGAGCACATTCTTATTTCTTTTTGTGTTTTAGTAAGAAGGAAGAAATACAAACAAACAAGACAAGCCTATAAGACAGTTTGCAGATCTGGTTCTTGTGAAGTGCACAGCTTTCCTGATCTCGCATATTGTTATTCTAATTCTGTTTGATTTTCAGCTACAGCTAGTGTCAAAGCTCTTACAAAGTTCAGGGGAAGAAGGATGAGCCCCTATGACTTAAAGAGTCAGAGACCTTTGGAACAGGTTTTACATAATTCTGATTTCTGGAGTTTTTATAGTTCTTTGCCATCCTGAACCAAAACAGGTTCAGGCCTTTTGACTTAAATTATTCTGTAGTTTAAGAGAGTGTCAATGATCAGTGCATTAGAATCATACCTGTTTCCCAGGGTTGAATTTGAGTCCTTTTGCTTATGTACACAGTAGTTTAGCATTTTGTGAAAATCCAGGTATTCAGTACAGCGATTTCCCCACTAAAAAGATAATGCAAATAATCAAGATAGATACATTAAAATATCATTGGAAGGTCTGACATTCTGAGACTTCTAAGTAAGGCTAAAACTCAACATGATTCTTCATGTTTAAGTCATTTGATAGGGCCAAAGATCTGTATTTAGTAGGATATGTTTTTATTTTGTATGGTGTATTTGCAAAAATAGGCAACGTAAGATGAAAAGGAATTAATTTTCTGCCTAATCTCTGTTATTTCCTTGCTTTGGCTCGATATTACTTGAAGACAGTTGGTGTTATTTTCTGATAGATCTACTTGGAAATAGATCTACCTGGTGTATAGGAATATGTCATTTTGAGAAGATTTCAGTAGGCAATATTTGCCAGTCAGCTCTCGGGTTAAAATGTTCTCAATTAAGTAAATATTTGTGTAGGAAGGCTTTTGGTTGCTTGCAGCAGCACTTGCTTATGAATGCATGGTACTGCAGAAGTCTACTCTGTAGTGTACAAAATACCAGTTTCCTTTTTTCAAGATACAAAAGTATGCTAAAAGCAAACTGCCAACATACTTGGTGATTATGTGCTCATAAACTACCACAATGTTTATTCAACAGGCACTACTCAATCAGCTATATTACAGTTTAGTAACGTTACAAGCATGTTTGAGTGAAACAACAAAACCCCACAGGCCCCACTCCTGTGTTAGGTACTGTGCAAGTGTTCTGGAGGCAGTGGGACTCGACGCAGGCGCAGCTTTCATCCTGCATGCTTCAGGGTGCAGGCTCTGAGCCATAATTTGTGCCCGAATCGATTGGAATAAAATTAAAAATATAGCAAGGCACATATAATGCCAGATTTGTCTTCCCCAAACTTTTGCTCTGTAGGGCTTCTGGTATTTCAGTTGTGTGTTTTCATGTTAAGTTACATAAGTTATATAGGCTGCATATTTAGGGATCCATGATCTGTGATCTGCTGCACACAGAGCTGAGTGAAGCTGATGGCAGGTTTGGTTTGTTATGATCTGCAGAATGAAGGCAGATGAGCTCACAGTCTAAGTAGCACCCCATACTGGTTTTCCTTTCTTTGCTGATTATAAAATCTTCATTTAGATATGAAACATAAAAGCTGACTCATACTTAAGAATTAAAGGGCCTTGCCTTGCAGTTTTTATTTAAATAAATTGCCTTTCTGAAGTTTGTGGGAGGTCTGCTTGACTACAAACACAGATCAAATCCTCTACCAGAACACTGTTTTTATTGGTAATGCACCTGATTTCATTAGTAACACACCTGAAAGCTTTCTTTCCATTTTGTGACATTTTTAGGATGCTTATTACCACAGTGTCTTTTTGAGATACAGATTAGAACTTAATAGAAGTAAATTGAACATTTCGTTTTACACTGAGATGTTCACAATGAGTTACTTTGGGCATTTCTATTTAAATCATTAATGTAATCTTCTGTATTAAAAGACTAAAAATAAAATATTCTTGAAACTATTACATATGAAATAGCTACGACCTTTTTAAAGCATGATAAGTTTATATGTTGGTAGCACTACTACCTTTTCAAAATATTCACATAATGTGAAATTTTGTCAGAACGGTATTTTGTGACAACAGGCAGCTGAGGTATAGTTTATGTATATCTGGGGCTACTCTTAGGATTTGGGTATCCAAGTGGAAATCATGAAAATATCTATTATAGTTCACATTAATTGAACTGAATGTGTGAGATAGCAGCATCATGCCAAAAACTAGGCATGATCCAGTAGAATGTTAGTAAAGTCTCTATTAATTTTAATTAGGATAGAACTAGTTTGTTTGGGTTTGTATTTTCCCACTGTAGATATGGCCTTTTTTCTGTCAAGGATTTTTTAGGCTTGCCTATGTTTCTCCATTTCATACAGAAACAAATATACAGCACTGGGGAGAGACCTCCCTATTAATATAGGAAGTGAGAAGATCACAGTTAGGATGTTGTAAATCATTTGGGTAGAACTTTGAGCAGAAAGAACATTAAAGGAGAAAACAGTGATGTTTTTATTACTTTCACAGAAGGCTGATTGTTAGGGGATGACGCTGTTGTGAAAAACTGAATGAGAATGAAGATGTACATTTTTTTAACATAGAGTGCATAGAGTGCATATTCTTCATGAAAATAAGTCTCCCACAGAGAACTACTTGAGCTTTTCTTGAAGAACAATTATTGGGTTAAATTTTTAGAGCATGATATTAATAACTTTATGCAGAAAATGTTTGAAATAAAGACCTCAGTTAAGACCACAGTAACAGTTGCACTTTACTAGACATATAATTGATCTAGTCCAGTGTGTTTTCTTTAAGTGTAGGCAGCAACCGGATACCCTAGAAAAGGTTCAAGAACCGCCAAATTAATCAGCTTCTCACAGAATTATTCCCCAAATGCTGATGGTTATTGGCTGCCTTTAAACCCCAAAGCATGAGATTTTAATTCTCTCCAAAACTGGTCTTCAGTGTTACTCCTGGGTAGTCTTCCTATCTAATAAACATGCCTTTTAATATTATTCATGTTGATAGTACGGTTATAGTTTCAGTATGCATATTACCCAGTCTTTATACAAAACCCGTGGAGACTGGAATGGTTTTAGGTTTTTGTTGAAACTGGTGTGGAAACCCATGTCCAATTACAATTGTGCCAACCTAACCCTACTTATCTTTGAAAAGAACAGACCCTCAAGATGCATCCAATCAGTAGACAGTTTAAATACTTTAATTATCTGGATTTCCTATAAGGTGATCTTAGATTTTAGTTCCCAGGGTTTATAGATGATAATACTTTATTTTGTCAACCTATGAAGATGAACGTTTAGTCCTTCTGACAGCAGCCGAGTAGATACTTTAACTGCAAATGCAAATTGCAGCTACAGTTCAACAATAATAGAGAAGATGATTTTTTGGAATGACAGTTTATGAACAATTCTGCAGCAGCGCATAGTTCTATTTTTGGTTATGAAGAATTAAAAAAAAAAATATTTGTTAGAAGCTATCCATAGTGTATCCATAGTTAGTTTGAGCTGTTTGGTTAATCTGTGTTGTTTCCTTAGTAAGGTCATTCAGGAAAAAAGAATAAAAATATGTGAAGTGCTACATTTCAGAGAAAAAAAACAAATTTAAAATAAATATTAACCCTTACTTGTAAGTGCTCAGAGTTCATTCAATACTTAAATGGTAAATAGGATAATCTTGGGAAGGATTTTTCCTATATACCAGAGTTTGGATCTAATGTTAGGTGCAAACCATATTCTATTTAAAACTACAGAGTCATAAGTGACACTTCTGTAGTTAGATGATGGTAATTTTATGAAATGTGTGATGAGCATAATATATTTTTATTTTTAAAATGTTTATATTAATTGGAAATAGGACTTAAAGAAACTTGGAACATTTTAAGCTACCTATGGTAGTATAACTGGATTCTCTTGTTTTGTTTTTTTTGCAAATACCAATCTTTTCCACCACTATATTTGATTGTTAATCAAATATTAATCCTAAATGCATTAACAGCGGTCTTCCAGTAGCTAAAGGGGGCTTATAGGAAAGATGGAGAAAAACTCTTCAGCAAGGCCTGTTGTGAAAGGACGAGGGATAATTGTTTTAAAATAGAAGGAGGTACATTCAGGGTGTACACCAGGAAGAAATTTTTTACAATGAGGCTGGTGACACACTGGAACAGGTTGCCCAGATTGGTGGTGGATTCCCCATCCCTAGGAACATTCAAGGCCAGGTATGAGCTATGATTCTGATGCAGACCCTTCGTGGCCAGCACATGTAATTACAACTTCAAAACCGTTTCAAGACTTTTAAGGTTGCAAAACACTCTAAAGTTCTAAATTTCTTAAATTAAGTTTGCTTGTGCATACAGCCTTTAATTACATGATCCTGTATTTCTTCTATAGGTCTAATTTAGTAAAATTAATAGTGTTTGCTCAATGGAAAGCACTTCGGTATTTCTTTGCATACGTAGAATCATAGAATCATAGAATAGTTCGGGCTGGAAGGGATCTTCAAAGGTCATCTAGTCCAACCCCCCTGCAAGGAGCAGGGACATCTCCAACCAGATCAGGTTGCTCAGAGCCTCATCCAACCTGGCCTTGAACGTTTCCAAGGATGGGGCATCCACCACCTCTCTGGGCAACCTGTGTTCCAGAACTCAGAGCATACCTGAATATTAAGTTCCCCATGGACTTTCACAAGAGAAGTGCTCACCACTGTAGTTTTGAAAGCTTTATAAACATTAATTAATTTACTTTCATAATATTTCTGTGAGATGGAGATGCTATTGTTTCCACTGTATAGACGAAGAACTGAGGCACAGAAAATCCCAAATGCCGGATTTAGTGTCCACTGTTTTGAGTTTCCAGCTTGACTTGCTTTGAATCTGATTTTTTTTTTAGCATATTTATTTTTATACCACTTGTGTCTTCCCGTTATGCCTCCCATTGTTTTTGCATTCTGTTGCAAATATCCCGCACACCCACTAGACTAGTCTTTAGGCTAATTATTCATACTGTTAATTTATATGTCCACCTTAGTCAGGGTGGCTCTGAATTTCCTTCCTGTCTCAAATGGCTACAGATAGAATTTTGGCTTCACATTTGACCCATGAATTGTACCTAAGATATATGAGTATCATCAACCAACATTATTTCAAATTGGTCAATCACAAAATGGAAACATGATTAGCAGCCATATGTGAAAAGCGTAATTCATGGCCCTTGGCTTGGTCATTTATAAATCTAAGTGGTAAGAGCATTGATAGAATGTCCTTTTGGAATTTTCTGTCTGAATTTTACCTTACACCTTCCTATTTTGTACCAAATAGACAACTTTTGCAGACAACAGCTCTTTAATTGTTTACTTTTGGCTTGTCCATAGAACAGACCTGACTGTGCTATGCATGAAGTGAGGCAAAAGTTCTATGGCAGAAAAAGATGATGAATCTCTACAAGAGGGGAACAAATTCATGTTACATAGATTATCTTAGTTCGTATATGTTTTATTTTTTCTGCTTTTTATAGTTGACCTTGCAGTTTTAGCAATATATGAGTCATAGAATATCCTGAATTGGAAGGGACACCTGAGGATCACTGAGTTCAACTCCTGACTCCACACGGGGCAACTTAAAAGTTAAGCTATTTACTGCAATTTTTGTGTGCCATTTCAAGTGGGTTTTGGTTTTTTTTGGTGTTGGTTTGGTTTTTTAATCCAAGGATTCATTAATTTCAATCACGTGAAGTCCTTGGATAAAGAACTGAAATTCAGGATATACTTTTTCCTCACAAGATAAAGAAAATGTCCCTCCTCACTGAAAGCTTATATTAAGGATAGCTTAATATTCTCTCTGTTCAGGGGTCACTTTTTCCCAGGCACTTGTTCAGAGACTCAGACCGTCTTAAAAGAACACCAGTCTTCCCTGAGCTGATGATGGGACTGGGAAACCCCTGGATATCCTGGAAATGGTGAAAAAAAAACCCCATGGAACATACTGAGGAGTGCAATGTCTTTACATTTATCTAACACAGTCCTGACCCCTACAATCTGGTGTGGTGGCGCCATCTCTCATCCTGCAAGAACTATACTGAGTTTATATCTGGGACGCAGGGCTTTTCTCACAAAGTTCATTCCTATCCCCAGGTTTTCTTCCATTATCTCTCCTTTATTTTGTGTTCCATCATTTTTATCCTCTTAAGTGTTCTTCCCTTCTAGTGGGAACTGGCCACACTGGATATACTGTACCTCACCTGTGGGCCACCAGTTAGTTAATGAGAAATTTTCTCATTGTTGTAGTGGGAAAAGCAATTTTGAATCTGTTCTGAGAGGATGGAGGAAATTCAGCCTGGTTCACCCATATCTCAGGGAGTGTTCTGATCGTAGAGCTGTTGTGTAAAACATTGGTTGTATAAGCAACTTTTTTTCCTACTTATTTCTGAAATAAAAAGACTTATACTTCACTTTTTAAAGAAATGCTTGAGAAATTAGAGGTTTGTGAATAAAAATGTGAAGTAGTGTGAGATATTTTTTTTTTCCAAGTAGAAATACATATACTATGTATAACACGTAGCTGTACTCAGCGGAGGCTGACTAAATCTCAGACAGACTATTCTCACTTGGTTGGTTTAGATGAATCTCCATTCTTATCTGACTCTTATTGTGAGACATCTGATACTCCTGGTGTATGGTATATACCTGAATCACTTTTTGAGGTCTGTGTGGAAATGCTGTGAAAAGTTACTATTAGTTCATTCACTGCTTCACAAGGAAGCAGTAGAGAAGTGAACTCATGTACCCTAAGCTACATGAATGTACCAGTCTAGTGGCTGTTGTAAGGAAAAGTGTTTATAAAAACAGCTTATAGGGATATATTAATTTGTCACAATGTATGTTAGAGTCATTATAAGGGAAAGTTAGAGAACTGTTTGATTAGAAGTACTGTGCATCTGTGAAGAGGAGAGAATGCAATATTGTTAGGTACAGATGGCTGGTAAACATGCTCGAGTGTAATAAGATGTTATCTTTATGCAGTGCTGTGTCCATTCCTAACAAATCACCAGCGAAGACTATGAGTAGTTAAAAAATACTAGAGACAATCTGTCACCTGTAGCTAGGGTCAAAGTCTGATGAGGTACACTTTTTATGGTTCCTTTGAAGTTAAGTTGTATAAGGTATTGGGAAAAAAAAAAAGACTCTTCATATTTAAGGCTTTGAGTTGATGAATGCACGTACTTAAAAGTAGCCTTACTGAATTCAGTGGTATATGTGCAGATACAGGTGTATACGGTAGCATGTCTTTTTGCAGAATTTGAATCCAATCAATTAAAATAATTGCTTATATTTCCTTTTAAAATCTACTATATGAGAATGCTAGTATTTGGTTACACCTATATGTGTGGCAATCTAGTCTTTATCATCTTTTTTTTTTTTCTTGAAGTGTCTGCTTATATTTTGTTCCTGTCTTCTATCACACTTGGTTTGAACAGTACACAGCATGTGGGAAGGATGGATGCTATTCTGTGTGTATTCTTTGCAACAGTTCCTGTGAGAGAATCTCTGCATTACCCACTGGACATCACAAAAAATCATGCTAAATAAATTATGAATGCTCATCTCTGCTTTGTTCATCCCATTCCATCTATCGTATCCCTTATGGATGGATATGTGCTTTCAGTTACACCTGTCCGGCATCATGTACTACAGATACATTCTGATGTAGCTGTGGATAAAAGTTAGTTGTAGAGGGTACAAAGGGTATTCATCATTTGTCCCTACTTGTATTTTTAAATGCTCGCTGAAGGAGGGAAAGGCAGGAAAACTGGTATGTGGTTATGTAAACAGAGATCTGATTCTTATGATACTTGGCTGTACTGTCTTCAGTTGTGTCTGTGAGCTATGGCCTTGGTAACATTATGGGCAATGTAGCAGGAGATAGCAATGTGTAAGATCTGCTGGATTTCACTGCTTTTAGAGGGTGAAAGCTTCCAAAAATTATCTCCATTTCATTTGGACTATATCTTCACTATGTGTGAGATGAGATGCTGGCCAGTATGTCCAGATTAAATTCTTGATTCAACATCAGAAAAGAAGTACTCAAATTGCATAGAGTATGCATGCAGAAAGAAGGTAGGAGAAGATCAATGATGAATTAGTAATAAATAGTACAATGTTGTAAATGGAAGTAATTACATGTAGTAATAGCATTTGTGTACAGTAATGCCAAATTATCTTGCAAAAGAAAACATTTCCACAAAAGTACACAAATAATACTGATTATCTCTATATCAAAGTAGGGTTTTAACACTGTCTTTCTATAGCTTTTTTTAAAGAAAAACACCTTCAAGAACTTTTATCGTAGTGGCAAAACTTTCTTCTGTTGCAGTAGCATGGAATTTTCTTGCAAAATTTTTTTAATTCCTCAATGTGGCTGATTTTTTAAAATTAAAATATTCCAAAAGCAGCAAACAATACATCTACTTCAGAACATTAATCACAATCAGCCGTAACAGAACAGGACATAATCAGCCTAAAGTAGCAAAGGTTCCAGAAAATCAAAAAATGAGAAGACATGCAAAATTAATTAGCTATTGCTATGTTGGTCTGGTGTAACTGTAATGAAAACAGATTATTTTTTACATTATGTTATTCTCTGCATCCACAGTGATAGCGAAGACAAAAATATTTTCCTTTCAGGGCTATCAGATATGTTGAATGATTTTACAATTCTTGTAAATACTCATAAACCAGATCTCCATCAGACAGATGATATTCTGAACCAAACTATTTCAAGTTCTGGATTAATATGGTTAAATCGTGCAATGGCAACAAAAAAAAAAGTCAATATGAACTACTATTTGAATTACTTTGACTACGATTCTATGATTCTATGACTATAACCATTCCCCACATGGACAGAAGTCTTGCGTAGGTAGGGAGGCCAAATAGAGCTTTGAAATCAGTGGGTTAAGGTTGGAGTTTTTCTTATTATTTTACATTAAAGCCAAGGACAAATACATTTTTATGAAAGTCTGTGGCATTTTTCTATAGGTTGATGCCCTGTTTTTTCTTGCCAGTTGAAATGGCAAGAGTGGGAAGTTACTTATAGCATATTTACTGAACAATGGATGCAATTCCTTCATTGTGTTCTCTATTTTTCTCCCTTTTTGTATATTTGTCATACTTTTTTTTTTTTTTTAAACTTGGTAGAGTTCTTTTAGAAAGAATGGAAAGGCAAGTAGTGAAATCAATTTGCATACAATCTCTTCTCTTGAATGTAGGATTTCTCCAAAGGGGATAATACCTACCTTGGGATTATTATATTAATGTATTACCCTGTACCTTATTTTATTGACTTAATATGCTGTAATTCAGTGCTGTGGTAGATGTGGCAAAATGGTATAGTTGTCAAGAGGTTGCTTGGCCACAGCGACATCGATTTAAATAGATCAAACAAGTAAGATCAAAATCTAACCCCTCTGCTTTGAGCAGGGATGGTTGGACCAGACAGTCTGCAGAGTTCCCTTCCAGCCTCACCTGTGCTGTGAACTGGGAATAATGCAGTTCGGAGATCAATGTCACTTTATTTATTTGTGGATTTTTTTTGTCTGAAGTATATTAATTTTGTATTTTTTATACACAACAATATGTTCCAAAGAACAAGCATGAGGAGAATGCTTTTTTTGAAATTTGGAAGGCCTTTTTCACCCGAGGTTCACTCAGCTTGCCTATTTGTATCAATATGAATCATATGCTAATAGGACCATCCTTACTTAATGTTTAACATCCAGTTTGCAGAACTGAAAATGACAGTGGAAAAACACATCTATGAAGTTCCTCCAGGTATTTTGGTCATGAAAAGAGGAACTTTAGGGAGGACTGCAAGATTTCATCTTCATTTTAGTTCTTTATTTTTTAAACTAGTTGTCTGGATGCCTTTGGATATACTTTCTTTTTCAGGGCCAAGCATTATCAGGAAATTAAAAAATTATGTAATGTGTGGTAGAACTAACATGTTTCAAAAAAACAGTTATATGGGCTGCATAAAGACTTTCTGAAAATAGTAAAGTGAAAACAATACATATTAAAAATACAGACTTGATAGTAATTTTTGCAACCTTATATTGTAGTTTTTTGAAGTACATTAAGCTGCTTTGAAAGAAAAAAAAAAATTCATACCTTCAAAGACAAAAATGTATAATATACAAGTCAGTTAATTCCAAATACTTTAATACCTCTCTGGTTTTTTTCATAGAAATTTAATTATCAGTGCACAATATTTGTGAAACTAAACTATTAAAATTTCAAGTTATGATTGAAGTCTACTTTATGTCCAGGACAGATATTTTTCTCAAAATTCTACCTTAGCTTATTAAGTGACCTTTTATAACAAAGTAAGTTTTGTAATTTAAAGATTAAAAGACATAACAAATCTGCCTATCGCTGAAAATATTATTCTTCTATGCCAAAATTTGTGTATGCAAATATTATGAAACTTTTTTACTAATCTGATTGTTTCCTATGCATATCTTTTCTTCCTGCCCCTGTATTCACTATTTCAGTAACACTTATCTCTTTCCGTTCTGTACCCACACTTTCCATGTTTTTCCTCTGTTGTCTGTTTCTCCACCAGTACTGGTCTCCTTTCTCTCCCTCTCTCAGATGGACTGCTGCTGGTGAAGATAACCACCTTGTAAGAAATACTCTGCTGAGACAAACCAATGGTCCATATTGCCCAGCAGTCAATCTCTGACAGCGGCAGTAGAATAAGTCATTTAGGGAGAGTAATAAGTTAGATCACTTTCTGCAATCCATTCTCTTTCTAATCTCACATCATTGACCATCGTTGCACTGGAGATGTCAGAGAGTGTATTCCTAGCCAGTCCTTTTAGAATCCATTTATCAATAATGTCCATGAATTTGTCTAATGCCTTTTTGAACCTGATGATACTGTCAGCCTTCACAACCTCCTATGGTGGCAAGTTTCAGAAGTTCTTTACCTGTTGTGTAAAGAAGTATTTTCTTTCTTTTTCTCTTTTAAACTAATATTTCACTTGTTTTGAGCAGCTCTGTGGTTTTGCTGAGTAACAATTCCATATTCAGCTTATCCACTCTCTTGATTGTGTAAATCTCAGTCATATCGCCCCAGAGCCTTCATCTCTCCAAAATGAAGTTGCAGCACTTTTACTCTTTCCAGATAAGGCTTGTGTCCATCCCCTTGAGCATTAGTTGCCTTTGCTGTATCAGCTCTGACTTGACTACATCTTCAGATGTGGAGGCTAGAGCTGCATACGATACTCAAGTAATGGGCTCAGGGAGGTTTATATAGCAGCAAAGTGTTGCCCTCTGAGTTACTCTCTATACTCTTCCTGGTGATGTCCAACATTACCTGGCTATTTGAGTTCTTGCTGCACATTAAACCAAAGACTTCAGAGGAATGCTAACCATGCCCAGTTTCACTTTCCTTAGTTGTAAATGCTAGTTCCAAATTCAGCATTGTGTGAGCCTAGTTAAGACTCCTTTTTTTTTTCCCCTAGATGCCTTATCTTGTGTCTGTCCACACTGAAGCTTGTTTATCACATTTTTGCCCACTTGTTCAGGCTAATGAGGTCTTTCAGGAGTTGGTCGCCATTGGTACTGAATTTCACTATCCAAAGGAGCTTGCTGTCAGCTACAAACTTGGAAGTTTCAGTGTTCACTGCCTTTTATAGATCATTAAATATGATGGATAAAATTGATCCCAGCACTCATCCATGGAGTGCCCTACATCTGAGTTTTGTCCATCGTAAAAATCCATTGAACCCTATCCCTTGTTTTCTGTTATTTAACCAGCTTTCAGTCCACAAAAACCTTTTTTTTTTCAGTCCTGTGACAACTTTTGTTTCTTTAATAACATTGCTGTGGAACGTTATTGGAAAACTTACGTATATTCATATCCCCTTTATTTACATGCATGCTGACAGCTTCGTAGAATTAGAGAAAACTACTCAAACAGGATTTCCCATTGTGGAAACTCTGCTGGCTTCTGCAGATGATCTTTATACGTGTACACAGGTAGTCTTTATTTTACCATCTTGCCAGGGACAGAAATCAGGCTTCCCAGTCTGTAGATCCAGAGTCTCTTTTATAGATGGCTTTTTTTCATACGACTGTTTCTAGCTTCACACAAAGTAAAAGAATTATCTATGAATATCTAAGAAATAAAAAAAATATGTAGTTTTTAGAATGTGCTCTGAACATGCTCAGAAGCTCTGGATCCTATTGTAGGGTAAGAACTAAATGAAATTCATGGCTTAGGTTTGAAATTTTCGAACGTTTTAGCTCAGCTTGAATTTTTTAAAAGCGTATTGCTTTGAAAAATGAAAATTTAACTAATAAAAATTTAATAAAAAATTGATCCCTCCTGTATCGTTTTGGCAGCCTACTGATATCTTGTACTCTTTCTATCTTTCCTTACCAGGAGGCAGTCTTGCCAATCAGAGATTCCAGGCACAGAATCCTATAAGTGAGGGATGTTATCGTCTTATAGCTATGTAATGCATGGCAGCTCATCTTTATAAGCACCCGTTTTCACCACTACAGCCTCGAAGAAACCTATGATCAAAGCTGTAATCATTGACATTTTTTAAATTTTCTACATAGCTGAGAAAGAGGCTTTTTAGGTTTCAGTTAACACTTCATCCTCTCTTCTGTAAACCCATAAATTAGTTCAGTGAGACTTTTGCTTGTGGCATGTTGGTCACAATTTGGAAATAGATTCTACATCCTGAATCACGGGCTTGGACTACGTAGTTCAAGTTTAACAAATAGACATCTTCTCAAAAATTATTTACCTAAGCAAATCACTTTTGCTGTCAGATGTTACAGAAAACAGAGTCTCTGTAAAATATTAGTTTGAAAGTAATGCAATTTATGTTTATGCAAATGAGCACGAACACTTTTGAGTATAGAATCCTAGAATCATAGAATGGTTAGAGTTGGAAGGGACCTTCAAAGGTCATCTAGTCCAATCCCCTGCAAGGAGCAGGGACATCCCTGACTAGATCAGGTTCCTAAACCTGATACTAAAAAAAAACTATTACTTAATTGATGCAGTTTAAAATTGAGTTTAGCCCTGTATTTTGGGGAGTTATTTAGAGAATATAAAAATCACTTCGAAAAAAAATATGTCTTTGCAGTCTAATATAAACTGGCATAGAACAAAAGTTAAGAAAAACTCCTATACTGAAAAATTGCATTATACACCATATGACCAATTATACTGGATATTGCATATTATTAATAGTGCAATTTTCTTTTTCCAGCTAATGAAATATATCAACATATCTTAGACAGTAAGAGATTGTTGTTATGTTCTGTACAGCATATTAAAATGTTCATTGGTAGAATACTGGCAAGCTCAAATAATCAATTTCCTATATTCATTAGGTAAATTAGTTCTGTAAAGATTCCTTTAATGAAATATACATGCAATTTACCATAAGAATATTTGCTTAAAATTATTTAAAAGAGAATAACAAAGCTGAACAAAGATTTGTGCTGAAATTGTAGCTGCATTTGTAATTGTTCTGTTTCAAATAAATTATTTCACATATTGCACATAAACTGCATGTCCTAGGGAGCACAGACTGCCTCTAGAGACAGCATGCCAAAAAAGGAGACATAAAAGAAAGCTGGATAACGCGGAGAAAAGCAGTCCTGGCTCCATCTGCTGTCTGCTTTTTCTCTCCTTGTTCTCCTTTTTCTTCTTTTTTTTTTTTTTTTTAGGTCACCTTTCATAGGGCATTGGGGGTAGGTAGGTCGTATATATTTCTTTGAACACAGGTTTAGGATATTTTTTTTCCTGCTTTTGCCTGCTATTGAGATACTTCAATTTGGGGGAAAAAAAATCTACTTTGTTTTATGCTCACTATTGATAGTTTCATTCTATATTGTTCCTGCTAGACACAGCTCAGATTAAGTAGGAACATACTTTTTTTTTGTCACCCTAGGATCAAGTTAATTTTTTGGCCTTCTCTTGTTCACCTTATTAGTAATTGCTGTAAGGAAGCCCAGGCACAGTTCTAGAATCGTTACTGTTCTTACACATATGCTCACAGTAGCTTTATCAATGCATAATTGAAAAATCTACTTTAAATGCTGGCTTTTCATGTCCATTTTTCACACAGTCCATGGAAACAGATGGTTTGTTGGACCATGGCTGAGGAGAAGAGGCTGGGGGTCTGAAGTGTTAACAGTTTGTCCCTGTTTTTCTGTTGAATAGGCTTGATCTTCAGAATCGCTTCTGAGACTGCTCTAATTCATGCCAAAATCTCAATCATAAAGACATCTTTTTCTGCCTTGACTGTGTATAGTATAGCTTGGCTCTCCTTCCAAACTGGTTTTGTCCTTTATTTAGAGTCCTAATAAATATAAATATTTACTTGAAAATTGTAATTGACTTGGAGGTTCAATAGACTTCAACAATATTTTTTATTCCACAAATGGCAGAATTTTGCATTCACAAGAACTTCCTGATTGGAATCAGGGTAAATACTCAATTTTGGAAAAGGGCTGCAAAATAGAAATAACACTTTTGAGTCAATCCTAGAGTTCAGGAATTTTTCCTTAACTGATCCTGAAAAGATGTACATCACTGTGCTTCTAAAATATAGTTCTGTCTCAATAACAGGACCCAATTAAAATTTCCAAATGAAAAGTCTGAATGTAGATTGCAGAAATACTGAAAATACAAAGAAGATGCTAAATACATAGGCCAGAACGCAAATAAGTCTTTAAAAATACTGATCTTCACGGTCTGAGATCTGAAAACCAATACTGTAAGCTCCACTCAGAACTAAACATCAGAAAAACTTATTGTGACTGAATTGCTAGAAATTAAAACTGTATTATAGAGAAGATTTTTTTTAAATTAATAATTGAAAAAATCCTGTGTGGAATATAAGTTTTTTCAGATAGGGAAGAACATTTATTAACAAGAATACAGAAATCTCAAATATAATAGAAAATCAGTGAGGCAGTTAGACAAAACATTACTCACACTAGAAAATACTACAATTCATAATTCCTGATGGTTTTTTGTGATGTGAGAGGTAAAAGCTTTTTTGCAGTATGTCAGTCTAGATCCTACTTAAATGTCAAATGTAATTTTTTTTTTAAATTCCAAGTCATCCTACCACTTGAGAAGATGAGAAGGTTAAAAAAACCCCACAAAGTAAACCAAACTAGAAACAGAGTGGTGGAGATCTTTGATAAATGCCTACATTAACATAAAAAGTGAATTACTTTTCTACAGCTGATTGAAGTAGTGCATGTTTCTGGATTTTTGCAGTCTAGAAACTAATAATTACACATCTTTTTAAAAGATAGCCCTTATCAGCAATAATTAAGATATAAGATGAGTAAGATTTCTTTTAAGAAAGTGTTTATTTGCTGAAAACCATACATTTGGTTGTTCCCAAACTACTTGTGATTATCAGTTTGAGTGTTTCCAGCTGTAATGAAAGAGTTGGAGTGATACAGCTGCTTTTACTCAACAGGTCTGCAATTAAGGAATCCCTTTTGTTGAAGTTGTTCCATAGGGATTGCTGAATGCTTCAGCAGACACAGTTCATGAACAGGGTAATTTCAAGGAAGAAAAACATTTCTTAAAAAGTTAAATTTAATTCAGTTCAAAGCGCTTTCTCTCCAATCTCAACCATATGCTAAAAAAAAAGAGTAAATCCTGGAGTTCAATATATCGAATAGTATATATTATTATTATTGTTATACTAAAAAATGATATTATTTGCTACCCAATTTTAAGTAAGCGGTCACACACGTAAAATTAATTACAGTTCATTTTTCTGCATAGTTGTATAGTCTAGTCTAGTTATTTTCAATCTTTTTCTTATGTTAGAGTTATCTCTTATCAGGTTCTTCCTTAAAAGAATCAGGCAGGACTTATTTGCCATAATCTCCAGGTTAACATAACTTAAAATATTATTTGAGGCAGTCTTCAGATTCAAGGATGTGTTGCATCATGCTCAGTTCATTTACTCCCCAGGGTATCTCCGCAAAAATTAGAATTAAAAGCATAGTATTGTAAATAAAGATTAAGAAAGGATGAGTGGTTCAGTTGCTCATTTTGAGAACATCTTCTCTAGCATCTTTGTTTTGTAAATTGGTACTAAGGATTTTTACCTCGTACGCTCAATTCAGTTTATTGATTTATTGGATCCCTTCCCCTGGACATGTTCCATTTCTTTCTCCTGAAGCGTTTCTGTTGAGACTGAGGTTATTTGTGACAGTGTTTTAAAAGCCTATTATGTGTCTTTTTTTTTTCAATTTGCAGTTCAGCTACCTTGTGTATTGAGGTTATCTTTCAGTATATCATATAAGCGATATATGCCAGTTGTGTATTGGCGTATACTTTGCCATCTACTTTTTCCAACAAAACCATTTAAAATATTACTGAGTAAAGAGCGTATCTAGACAGTGGCATGAGTAAAATTCACCTCTGTATTCAAAATACTGTATCTTTGTAAATACATTTCTTGACATGTATTGCAAATGCTACAACATGTAGCAAAATATAGATTATCTTCCTATATGCGTAGCATAAAACATACATGCTATTATCTGTGGTTACAGTTCAATCACTTTGATAATTTGTTCTGTTTCAGACGGTTCGCCATGGTTTTCCTTATCTACCTACTGCCTTAGCTTTTGACCCGGTTCAGAAAATTCTGGCAATTGGAACAAGAACAGGAGCCATACGAATGTATCCTTTCTCATTCAGAATTTACACCATTTCTATGTGTTTGTAATACAGTGATATGAATCATCTTCTACAAGTGCTGAGGTAAGGTTACAGTTTGTGTTGCTATATTCTACTTAATTTTGCTTTACTAGGTAGACTGGAAAAGGATATGCTGTTGAGGAATTACCATAGGTCCTTAAGATGTCCAAATAAATATTTTAATTGAGTTTTTGGCATATGGTTTCAGTATATATTGGTTAATATAAAGCCAATTTTATTTTTGTTTTTTGGCATAAAGAGTAGACACTTTTCAGTATGTAAAGGTAGACTACAAAGTGGTAATAAGCAGGTTGTGAATGTTGTGCTAACAATAAATAAATTAATTGCCACAATGCAGCTAGCCAACTGGAGACATCTTTAGTGTAGATACCTATATATGAGATATTGTTTAGACTCTTCCAAGTGAATGATGGGAAATAAGTGATTTTAGGGCAAAATTCTTGGAGGAGAAGATGAAACATTCTGTAAGTGCCTGTTTCTCTTCATTTATTATAAAGGTACATCAGTGCCAGCACTTTATTTATATTTTTATACAGTAGAAATTTTAAGTTAGAAATCTACACAGGATACATTGAATATAAATGTAATGAAGTTTTGAAAAATTTGCTTTAAAAAAAAAATCTGAGGGGAATATTTAAATGTGATGTATTTCAAAACATTTCTGTGCATAATTTTCTTAGTTTGTCATGGTTCAAATATATTCCAATTTGGTGAAAATACATGTAAAATAAGGAAAAAAAAGAAGAAAGAATATTACAGGAAGGCTTAAAAGTTACAGGATACAGAGGTAATAAACCAATATTTTTTACAACCTTCTTGTAGCTAAATAAATTCTAGGTTGAAAGTAAGGGACAATGCTGTATAAAATACCAATTCCTACCAGAGAATTCTACGGTTTTTTTTGGTTTTTTTTTTTTTTTTTTTTAAAGGGATGTCATCTCAAACATAAATGCTTCTCAGATTAGGCACACTGAGCGTGGTTTGCTTAATAGACCCCTGAGTTAATGGGAGCTGTGCTTTGAAAACATAGGGTGCCATAAAAGGAATTACTTGCGTATTCAGTTTAACGAAGGCTTCTCCACTTTGCTCTCAAAGGTTCACAAAAGATATTATGTAAAAAGCCTAGTTGTGAACTAAGAACTTTGCATTTGTACACAAGACTGAACAGTAATCAGTGAAATGGGGCCTGGGACCACACACGGAACACCACTCATTTAAGCCAATCTTCTGCAACCATTTGTATTGTCGAAATAAGGCAGTAAAATGCAAGTCAAGATATAACAGAGTTAGCATTACATTTGAAAAATACAATTCATAATGGATTTTTTTTAAGTAAGCTGAAAACAGTATAGATTTTAATGGCTCTGAGTCTTCCAAAGTACCCTGTACAAATGCTTTGTAACAGCCACACAATTTCATTCCACTGTGAATGGTAACACAGCAGAATAGATTGCAGATAGAAAGAATTTGTTCCACACATGCATAGTGTTTGGCTGGTGCTTCTAAACAGTACTGTGGATGGAGTGAAAGGACAGACTATTTGGCTAGCATCAGAGAAATGCAGCCAATTATTTATTTGTTTGTTTATTGGTAACACCAAAAGAGCCTAGTTTTGATTAGACTGTTGTGCTGGGCAACACGAAGGCATAGCAAGGCAGAATTTATGTTTAATATTTATGTAATGATGTAGAACAAGTTTTCCTGTGAGCAATGTGAGTCACATAACAGTACTGTTGCTTCCCTGTCTTTCTAGAAGATTCACACAGTATTGGTATTTCTATTGGTCGCAACTTGACAGGTCTCAAAAGACAAGCTGTTTCCAAAGAAAATGAAGCGTGTACCTCTGTGTTGGGAATTAATGTTTAACATCACGCCTTCAGGTGGTCATTTCAAATAATCCAGCTGCAGTACTGAAATTGGCTATGCTAAATTGGCCTGGAATAGAGTATATTATTCGTAAGTTGCTATTAGAGTACAGACATAAATGAAAGTTCATTTTGGTATGAAAGTCAATTTGTCTTCTAGATTTCTTTTCAGGCTGTTTTAGATGCAACTGCTGTAGCATCTAAAGCCGTGGGAATTGCTGTTGCTATGCTCTACTGATCCTAGCAGTCTCTGAGGGATTCTCAACAATGTAGGTTTTACCTACACTGGTGACTACTCGGTACTGGATCCTCATAGGGACAGCTATGCTCCAGCCTTAAAACAAGAGTGCGCTGCGAATCATCGATGAAAGAGTATCTATTACCAGCACAAGCTAAGAAAATCTGCAAATAAAGGGCAAAAACCCCACTCTTGAAACAATTGCTATGCCATCTGGTCATTCTTCTCCTTTGTCCTAAACACAGCAAATGTTTTTCCCCCTCTGAAGACTTTTTTCCTATTTGAAGCCTCTTCTCAGCTCCCATACCTTTGATCATTGCTCAGATCACTGCTTGATACCACTATACCTGGACTATCCTTGCTTCAGGCAAACACATTCAGATTAAGAGGGACTATGAAATTTAATTCCTTTTCTTATCATCTCCATATCATTCTTCTCTAGTCCCAGTCTGGACAACCTTCTGACATTACACACAATAAAATGAAGTGTGCGGTCTCTGGTTCCTATCAGAGAAGGTTCTGTATCACCATACAAAGGAGTGAGAAATTAGGAAACTTGGTCAGACTTAAGTCAAGTCTCTTCCTCATTTCAGAGGAAAAAGAGGACTATGGGGGTTTGTCACATTCTTGATCTGAATAGATTATAATCAGTGTTGTTAGCAATGATTATTCAGGTTATTCAGCTCACAAAAGGTTGTTAAAATTTATTATAGGTACTTTCTGGAGTCACTGAGCCCTTTCCTTTGGAGTTTTTCCATCACATCAAAGATGTGCTTAGCCACTACGGCCACCTACTTCAAACGTATAGAATACAGAATATATTTTTGTATTGAGCTGCTGATTGTTTGGTGGTCAGCTTCAGTAAGAAATTCTGTATGAGACTGAGTGGCGTATGCAACTCTGAGATAAGCTTATCCATCATCAAACAGGCTTAAATTAGTCATATGTCTTTGGACATGGTTTAGTGTTGTGTGTGGTTGTCATTGATACATAGTCTTGATATGTATGGGCCACATGTTGTCATGGATGCATGTTATGGGGCATACAAATCTTTATTTTGACTGTTGCTTGAGCAGGAAAGTAAGCCATCCACAACACATGCAAGGCATTTGTAATAGACATAACTGCTTGCTGTATTCCAATGTTATCAGACAATATAGTAGCCATTTTATAGCTAAGCAAACAAAACTATTCTGACTCACTAGCACATGAAAGTGAAGGTGTTGCTGTGCTTCCACCTTTCACTGAGCTGCACAGTTCTGACACTTTCCTTGCTCTGACTCTGGTGCTCATCGGATCTTTCTGTAAGCAATGCAATTCACTAACCTGGCAAAATACTGGTTCTTTTTTGCTGTGTTACTTTTCTGGCAAATTAGTGGACTGAATTATCTGGTGCTTACCTCTGGTGCTCGTCAGAATGGTGCATAAGGAGGCTGGAAGGAGTGCATAGTCGGGACTGCACAGAGAGGGAGATAGAGGAGAAATAGAAATTTTAGCAAGAAGGAGGAGGTTATTAGGCTGACTTGTCTAACTATGTGAAATTGCATCACAGAAATCCAGCTATGGCAGAATGCAGTTGTCTATGAATTTTGCTAGAAAATCATAGAATCATAGAATCACATGGTTGGATGGGACCTATAAGATCATCTAGTCCAACTGTCTTCCCACTACCATTGGTGCCAGAGCTACTAAACCATATCTTGTAGCTCCTCATCAAGCCGCCTCTTGAACACTGCCAGGGACGGCGACTCCACCACCTCCCTGGG